>JAPYZU010002942.1:0-19707 GCA_030523005.1 Tryphoninae sp. B BG-2022a
CATTAAAAATCGCTGAAAATCGCAGCAAATCGCTGATGTCGAATGATTATTCTTGATTTCCTTGTGATTTCTTCAAGTGTGTAGGAAATCATTGGGAATCATAAAGAAATCTTGTGATTTGAGAATCGCTGGGCATCACTCATCCCCTTTCCAAGCGAGCAAGCATTTATCAAAGTTTCTCTATTGACAGTCTAGAAATCACTAATTTCAGAAAGTCAGAAATCACTGGAAATCGTTGGAATCAGAAGAAATCACGTGAAATCGCAGGTTATCTTGTGTACAGGCAATCATTGGGAATCATAAAGAAATCTTGTGATTTCGGGAATTCCCTCTCCAAGCGAGCAAGCATTTATCAAAGTTTTTCTATTGACAGTCTAGAACAGAAGAAATCACGTGAAATCGCAGATTATCTTATTGATTCGGAAATCCCAGAAAACGCAGTGGAAATGGCAAGGAATCGATTTCTTTTGAAAATCGTTGTGCCACTGAATCTATGAATGACCAATTCCTCGATTCCCACAGAGGCACACCCTGAATTCGAGGCAACGACCTGGCATTCCCTGTCTAACAACAAGCCTCTCGTAAAAACAAAGTAATTATACCTTAGCGAAGTGCGATAGGGTAAAGGGTGAAACAGAAAAATAAGGGTTTGTCCCAAGGCTCTTTCGCATACTATACACCCTCCAGTCTGCTATCGGCTACTTCCGATTGGCACAGGATGATAACACGAGTCCATGCAGGACGCACGCCATAACTTACGTGTACCGGAAGTGGCGAGGGGCACGAATGGAAATGGAAATTAGACGGTGAAATAGCCGCCGGTCTGCGAATTGCCTTGCAGCCTTCCCTTCCTTGTAGCACTGCAACCTACAACATAAATATACATATATATTTTTACGAGCGTTTATATTTACGACAGAGCGAAAGGTAAAGAGGAGGGCAGTGTCGAAAATTTGCCGAAAGAAGGAGGGGGTGCAGGCGTAGATTAAACTTGGACTCTCAGGCACGATGGCGGTTTCGAGACGCTGTTATATATCACACGGCAACACCGTTTCTCCTACTACCCACCGGTGGCGTATACATGACGAGATTCTGGTTCGCGAACGACGCCGGCCGGCCGCGCACCGAAATTCGCAAACTCCTGGCATCAGTTGCATTTCGCGCGTCGACGAACGCGGTCGAGACTTGACGAGAGAACCAAAAACGCTCGGATCTTGTCACGAGAGATATTAAGAATTCCAGTGCGTTCTTACAAATTCGTTCGTCCAACTCTCAAGACTCTGTTTCTTTGTTATCGTTCCTTTTTGTCCGTTGGGAAAGTGAAGAAAACGACTTTGCCTCAACGCGGCGTAAGCTCTAGTCTTTCGGCGTGCGCAAGCGCCAAGGATTATTTGGAGACGCATACCCGTGAGCGGAGACAACTTCAAGACGACGCGGAGCGTGAAATGAGCCAGATAAGTTCAGCCACGAGAACGGCAGTTGTCGTTCCTACAACTTTCTTCCCTTTTCTTTCGTTGCTTACGTTCCTTTTTGTTTCTTCATTAAGTTTGTTCTCGAGCTTTTCTTTTTCTTACTCTCTCGTTACTTACGACCTGCCGAACGGCGAACGATTCAGCTCACGTATAAAAAAACGAACGGACGAATTGGCACGGTACTGAAATCGTTCGAGCATTATCAGGAACATACGTCTACGTGTGCATATATATATATATATATATATATATATATATATATATATACGTGAATGCGTGTTTTTATGAAATAGCGTTAACAAGACGAATTGTAGTGTTTGGAAGCGTGGGAGAGAAATTGAGGCGCGAGAAGACGTCAACGTTCTTGAAGCGAGTCGAAGAAATCGAAAATATAATTTTGTAAGATGTAGTGACGATTCGGTTTTACAAGCGCGATGCGGCTTAATATGGAACTAACGTAAGGATAGAACATTTGGGATTGTCCCAGGCTGGGCACGTTGTTCGAGATTATACGCTTCGAAGCTTGAAGCCGATTCGCACCGATCGATTTTTGAGACTACCTTCTTTTTCCTCCCGATCGTTGATCGGTTGACGTATTTACAAGTTTTTTGCACGTGGAACCGATAGCTATTTTTAGTTTCTCTTTGTTTTTAATTTGTATCATTGCTAAGAGCTTTTTGGACTTGGGCACCGCGCATCTTTCGCACCGATTTTTCACGTCGAAAGCTTCTTTATCCTCTTCACTGGTCGACGTACTTTCTTCTGTATTTCTTCGTGTAAGTTTTGATGTCCTACGAGTTATACAAAGACGATTAGTAGATTATTCGATCCAAAGCAAAGATTATCGAAAAAATCTGATCGATTTTTTGTTCATTTACAAAAATGGGATAATTATTTTTAATTTGTAGTTTGACAATGATTATTAAAAAGTTTAATAATTTGGTATTGAGATGATAATCGTTTATCCACTTTGTTAATTAAATAAACAATTTATCGATCAGAATTTCTTTCAAAAAATCGTATTTTGTTTTATGAACGAAAGACGATCCAAAGCAAAGATTTTCGAAAAAATTCTGATCGATTTTTTGTTCATTTACAAAAATGGGATAATTATTTTTAATTTGTAGTTTGACAATAATTATTAAAAAGTTTAATATTTTGCCATTGAGATGATAATCGTTTATCCACTTTGTTAATTAAATAAACAATTTATCGATCAGAATTTCTTTCAAAAAATCGTATTTTGTTTTATGAACGAAAGACGATCCGGTTTGAAAATAGCATTTCGATCTTCCTCGTTGTAAAACCTCGCTCGACTCGACGGTAAAACATCGCTCGACTCGACGATGTCGTCGTTAATTTTCAATCTCCAAAGGATCAACACGACGTCCCGAAAATCGACAAGCGTATTCAGCTTTATTTAACCGATATAATCCTCCCACCAGACGAGAAATCCTCAATGTAAATATTTGATCGTCCAGCCGTGAAATCATTTATGCCAAGCGTTTCAGCTGTTCTCCAATTCCCCGAAACATGTTTTAAATAAAGATAATTAAGCAAACCAAAGAATGATCAATAACGGATTAATAACGAATCGCACTTTTGTCCACAAAATACGACAATAATTTTCGATACAAATTAATGACGAGGATTAATTCGTCTCGATTATAACAATTATTGATTTTACCATACGACAATTACATTCACTAATGTACAAGCAAATAACAAAACGCGATAGGGTAAATAACGTCCATCCGGTATCCACGAGACTCAAAGTGCTCATCGATGCACGAAGATTCGTTTATTAGTCCACTACCCACCTGTCCATCGTTGGTCAATAATCAGTAATCAGGCATCGAATCTCAGGTTCAAACATCTCGTTACGTAGGCTCGCTGAGTCTCCTATAGGGGCGAGCCCCATCCTCCATTATCACTGTCTTTGATAATGTTGAAAACTGCGAGACAAAGGAGAGATTGTGTGAAAGCTAGGGGCTTGCTTTGTATCCATACCGGGTAAACTTGTGCTCCAGGTTTCCTTCGTGGTTATTTTTTGGAGGACCTCGAACACTTCTGCAATGTAACACCCTGTATATTATTTATATGTCATAAATTTGAAAACTTTGTATATCTCTAGCCAAGAAATTCTTACTAGACTGTTGCGAAGATGTTTTTATTGCATCGGTGGGTAGATGGTATTGTGGAAAAGGTTTTGAAAAGAACGTCGGTTTGTCGTGTTACGATCCTCGAGTTAGGTCCAGACGAACGAGCACGTCGATATATAAAAGAGGAACGATGGAGTTAGAAAAGCCAAAATAAATGTCGAGTCGATTCATAGTGAGACGGTAACTTCCATTTTCTCTTACCAGTGACGTTAATTGAGAAAGAGAACTAACCGCGCTCGCAATGACGGTAGAAGGGAGCTGTAACAGCGGTCTTCTTATTGACGATGTAACACTGAGCTTCCTTGATTGGCCTTAAAATTAGACGATGAATGTTGGAAGGAAATGGAAGCGACGAGTTCGATGAAAAGAAATTCGAGGATTCTCCCAGGTTTACAACTTTTCTTTCTGAAACATAAAATAAAATTGTATTAAGTTTGTTGAATGTTATTAGGTAGGAAAATTCTTTGGATTTATAAATTCATGAATATTAGGTAGGAAAATTTGTTGGATTTATAAATTCACGAATGAGCGAAAGAATATTTTTTAAATGAAATGTTTTTTGGGGGGAAGATATTGGGTAATGAACTGCTAGGGTAAATGGGAATGAATCGCCATACTCGTGACACTGGAACGAGGAACGGGCAGGTGTGTTTTCGTTACGCCGCCGGTGAAAGAGTCAGTTGGCCAACGGGAAGCTACGATGCGGAACTTGAATTACTATCGTTATAAATATGAAATTTATAGCTAGAATTTTAGAAAAGAAAGATCGTCTGTAATATGCAATAACTTTTTGATAACACCGCATACCACATACTAGATATACAATCCCCAAGTGGATTCACCTCTAGCTCCGCCATTTTTATCTAAAAATCCTCATCGAGAAACGAGTCAGTTATTTTTTGTAAATAACCGTTTTTATATTTACAAAACATTCGGTAAAGCTAGCTTTCAATATTTAATAGCGATATAAATATAACGGCGATTCGCGAGAGAGGTAGTAGCATAGGGGGTAGCGTTCTCGGCTCATATTCAGAGGGTCCCGGGTTCGATTCCCGCTGGCAACAATGAATTTTTTCTATGTGTTTTTCTGTGCTCTGGTGGTTTGGGAATGTACCTAAGAAAAACCGCAGGTTCACGGGGTGATTGATAGTGGAATTAAGGCTAGAGATGGGTAGTGAGGAGAAGAAGAGATATAAAAAGGTGAAGTTGTTTACACCGTACAATTGGAAGCTGTGCATACTGGAATAAACCGCTCTTGTTTGAGAGCTATGGACCAAGGTTATAATCTACCTATATCTACAATTATTGATTTATTCGCAGTGAGAGTGTCTTAAAAAATGTCATTAATGAGAATTAATAATGAGCGGAAGGTATTTTTGTAAATGATCGTTTTTATATTTATAAAACATTAGTTGAAGCTAACTTTAAACTTTAATAGCGATATAGATACAATAGGGATTTCCGAGAGGGGCAGTAGCATAGGGGGTAGCGTTCTCGACTCATAGTCAGAGGGTCCGAGGTTCGATTCCCGCTGGCACCACTGGATTTTTTTCTATGTGCTTTTTCTGTACTTCGGTGGTTTGGAAATCCACCTAAGAAAAACGGCAGGTTCATGGAGAAGATTGATGGTAGAATTGAAGTTGGAGAAATGTATGAGGAGAAGAAGGGAATTGGACAAAGGCAAGAAGTACACTGTACAATAGCAATCCTGTGCATATTGCAATAACCACCCAGCTATGCACCAAGTTTACTGTATCTACAACATAAACTTTTTCGTGGTAAAAATGTCATTAATGAGAGAAAGAAATTTGTATAAATAATCTTTATATATTTACAAAACATTCATCGTGGCCAAATTCCAAATTTCAATAGCGATATGAATATGAATGGATTTACTCGCCGCAAGAATGTTTTTAAAAATGTTATTAATGAGAATTAATAATGAAAAAGAAAAGGGTGAAAAATAAATTAGTTCGGCGAGTCACTTTTATCATCGCTCTTATCATCATTTATTTTCACCGCTGACCTCCAAGAACATATGCACACGAGTCCCTTGTCTTTGTAATTACAGGCCAACGAATCGTGAATGAATGAAAATACCCTCGCGTGATTTCAACCCTCCTGATAAAACCGACAGCGATAACGAACGAGCCCTTGGGTTGAAAAATTATTTATCAGTGCATATCGCGTGTCGAGCGGGTGTGAATTTTTCACCAGTGCGAGAACAATGGCAATGCCGCGTTCACTCGACCGTTTCGCCTATCTCGTTGAATAATAATGTAAAATTAAGAACGTTTAAATCAAACAAATATTAACGAAGTTGAAATCATTGACGAATATTGCGGATTTTAAAAATAAAATTGTATCTACGACGTACGGCACATTCAGCATTTTTTATTCTAATTTTCAAGATTATGTAAATATTTATCACTCACATAAGTAGAAGATATCTATGAAAGAAGGAATTAATCGTTTAATAGCAACTTCGGTAAAACAAACTAAGAGGATTTCGTTTTTTTTGTTTCTATAATTTCAGTTTCGACGAGACGTCGTTGGAGAGCGTTCATCCGTTGGGAACATTAACCGAGGGACGGGTAAGCAACGATTGCAACGCGATAACGAGCGGAGAGCTTCACCGCGAGAGTATCGAGGTGGAAGTGACGTCATTGGAGGAAGCAAAGTCGGTTATAGCTGCGCTGAGGGCGAGGCAAAGGGCTCAGGCACACCAGATGCTCGCCTGGCGAAGGACTCTCAAATTGCAGGTAAATTATTGCTCCGTGCCACCTCCTAATCCCCTTACGCATTCCCCCTCTCCTCTTCCTCCATTTCTTCCTCAATAATCTCTACCAAAGCTCCACAGAAAAAAAAAAGAACAATTTTTCGTAGGTCGACTCGCATACAGGGATTCATGAGAATTTTAGTCACGAAGAGTAGCCAAGATACGAGAAATTTTATTTATGAAAATGAAGACACGTGGTAAGGTAACATTTCCATGAGCGAATAATTTCAAAGCTATTTTTGTTGAAAATTCTTTAGGTGTTGGAAACATTGCGAGGGGATTCGTTAGAATATTGGACAAAAGGTTGGATGCAAGAATCGATAAGGTCAAAAAGATATTACAAAGAAGGACCATTATCGGAGAACGCAAGAGGAAATTATTAGCAGATTGCGTCTGCATCGCTTTTAGGATTACAATTTGTCGGACCGCTGATCGAGCTTGATACGAAAAGGGAAACGCGGCATACAAAGTGGAAACGAAATAGAGTTTACATGGATAACGAGCTCCGGTGCATGGCACAGAGTCCACGGAATATCCGGAGGAAAAGAGATCTCACGACACAAATTTGCATAGACGTGCTGCATAGGCAGCCTGTGACGTGACGACCTAAACTTGTATTCAATATTTATATATGTAGGAGAGACATTGGGAAAAATATTGGGGTGGTACCTAGCTAGAAACTTTGAAAAGCCTAAAATCTAATTCTTCTGCGTTTTGTTCTGCATAATAGTCGACTGGTTAAATGTGTATTTGAGGGTTTCAACGAAAGGTCGATAATTCTTAATCTCTTATTTTAGTACGAGAGCCCACGACCAAAACCATTTATGATCGTTTGATGACCAAAGCCATATAAAACCGTTTGATTAAATGATTCTGAACCCAACTAGTCGGATATTAACGGACACAAGTGTAGCATCTAGATGGGAACCCATTTCTTCTATGTCACAAAAAAGTGCAGTCGGTATTATCACAATGCGTCTGATATTGAAAATGTACATAGATTTTGTCATTTTATTACAAAAAAAATTGTTTTCAGACGTTTTGCGCGTAGCATCTGGATAACTCATTTCATCATGTCGAATAATTTCCAGACAGATTGCTATGTTACCGATCGGTAAAATTTATTAACATTTTTAAAACGGTCTCAAAACATAAGGTGATCACATTTTCTTCTGGAAACTGATTTTTTTAGCATTAACTAATCCAAATTAACTTGTAAAAAAGATTTTCAAACGGGCTGATATAAGTTTCTTTTTTTTGTCTCATTTTTGATTTTGGAAAGTTGTCTCCTTGCTAAGCGTTACACTACTAGCGTCTGAAAAACGTTTTTTTAGTGTTTAACCCCCTATGGGCCGAATCTTTGCTTTAAATTTAAAAAAAAATGGGGGAACAAAATTTGTTATTTCAGGTTGATGAGCCTCGCAACGGTCATAAATATTATATTGGTTGTCTTTACAACGTTATAGAATTAAGATTTATGCGCCATCTCATGAAAAAAGTCAGAATTATTTGGTAAAATGTACACGGGCCTATAGAGGATTAAGATCTATCATTCAACTATATTTTGAAAATCAGACGTATTACTATGATTCAGGTCGGCAAAATTTGTTAACATTTTCGAAAATGCAGTCAGGTCAGACGCTACGCAGAAAATTTTTGATATTATTATTTTTTGGTTCGGGCGAATCCCAGCTATCGACTTTATATGGTCTTGGCCGCAATGCTATGATGTCAAAATTTTGGTCGCAGACTCTCATACTATTTGTAAAACAATTATCCTAGAATGAATTAATATTTGCACGATGTCGTTCATAATACGTAACACAATTTCTATCGCGTCCCTTTATCCGCTCCAAAACTTTGGAATGGATTTTCTCAATGTTCGAATATGCTTTGTTGAACTAATTTGTGCATAGCTGTTCCATTTTACACCGTCCTCTCGTAGACAATGGAATTTAATGCGAGATCCATCGAGCAGAGTTCCCGTTGGCCCTGATAGAGCTGTTCAATATTAACGCGCTTCGATGGATAGATAGCAGCCAGTTGGTCGATCCGTCCACTTATTCAACGTTGTCCAAACGAAACCACTTTTCTCGTTCTCGCTCGTTTGTTGGCTATAAAATGAACGATAGAGCGTCTGGAACTGAAGTCGCTCGAAGTTACCGACTCGAGTCTTTTATTCATGAGTCGGCAACGAGCTTTTCTCTCGGTCATTATCACGAATACAAAAGAGAGAAAGGGAAGACCCCGATGGACTAAAACGTGCACGAGTCTCGCGCACGCTCCAGTCACTTTCTCATTGCACCCAAACTGCAGTGGACACTCGTCCCTAAACAAAATTTACACTTTATGACTCTGTATGTACATCCAAAGTGAATCACGCAAAGTTAAATCATCCAGAACAACGATTCTTGTTTATACATTTTCATCCAGTTCTGTGGTTTCACATTTCACCCACACGGTTACTGTTCTTCAAGACTCATTTACATTTATGACTTTAAATGTTCATCCTGGAGGAATCATCCAATGTGATAAGTGAATGAACGAACCGTATGTTTACATTTTACATTGCCCTTTCATTCTGGAAGAGAAATCGATTCGAGGAACGATTCTTTTATCAGAAATTAGTAAAGGGTCAATATGTTTTATCGTTCATCTTTAGCGTACACTTAGAACGATATAAAAAGTAAAGGCAATTTACATTTATCACTTTGGATGATTTCTCCAAGCTAAACTGTTAGTCTCAATATCTGTTAAGATGTTCCCGCGCTGTTATAAGTCCTGGTAGGTAGCCAACATGATTCGAGAGGTATTTTGCGACAGTCGAGATAACCAAGGACGAAGGAGAGACAGTTCGGTACAAGATCCCGAGTTCGACGGTTGATTGGTAATCCCGATCAATAATAAAGCTAATATTCATCTCACTAAATCTTCTATCATTTAACTATATCCATCCTCTTACAGAACATTGAAAGTGATAAATATAAATGAGCCTTTTTACTCCGCTATATGACAACAGTCGTGGCGAAATCATACAGTAATAATAAATATCAACGTAAAAATAATAACACAGTCGAAGACTGCAAGCGGAGTTCCTTAAATTTACAAAAAGATTAATGTTGAAATGCGTTGGTTCGTTTCCGCAGGAGGATCTTGTTGCGAGATTAACTCGCGAAAAGGCCGAACAGCTGCGAACCTTGTCGTCCCAGCTGCTGTTGTTCGAGTCCAGATTATGCAGAAAACAGAAGGAGATCGAGGCGAGTCTGGCGCAACGGGAGGCTATAATTCTACGACAGCAAAGAGTAATAAGACAATTGCAAAATCGATTGGCCGAGAGGAATAGCGGAACGAGAGACTCACCACCGTGCGACGCTCTCGATCGTCTGGACAGCCTTGGCGACAGCGACAGCGCTGTGGTACTCGAGGAAGCCGCGGATGATCCAGCACCACCCAGGTAGAACAATTTCTCAATCCAGCCTTCTGCCTGCAACTTTCTATTTTCAAATTCAATATTAAAAATTAATTCTTTCAATGATTGTAATACTCGTGTATGATTTTCAGATTTCGTTCAAACATCACAGACGTGACGGTGATACGTTCCGTATCGGATGCGGTCGAGCCATCGAGCAAATACTCGTCGATGCGAAGGAGCAATGGTTATCTCAGAAGACCGGAGATTCTTGAGACAGTGTACTCCGTCGAGGAGGATGTCGATAGCGAGAACAATCAGGAACCTTCCGAATCGACGGAAAATTCTGAAATCGAGGAAAGAAGAGCGAGTAAAATAATGCCAAGTGGCAAAGGACGACTGCAGGATCTTTACGGTAGTTTCGAGCGTCTCGCACAGGAAGCGGACAATAGCGCGCCTGCGACGGAAACGAGGCCCAGAGACGAGAGCCAACAGGCACAGGTCACTTACAACAGGGTAATGAGCAATCACAGATCCGTGACAAAGCCAAAAGACGTCAAGTACAAGAGAATAAACAAAGCGAAATCTAAGAGCCTCGAGGAACTGCGAGGCAGACTGAGAAATTGGGTCGAGAAAGGAAACAAAATAGCTATATCGTTGGATCAATCATACGCCTGAGGGGGAATCCCCGGAAACTCTGAAAGTATTTAAACAAAACAAAAAAAGATCTTTCTTCGCGACGTGTTATTTGATTTTATTAGCTATTTACCTCTCGTTTCCTAACTCTTCGTTCGAAGCGAATTTCAATATAATACACCGTATGACCCTTTTGCCACTTGTGATATTTATCGTTTAAAAACAAAGCAACAACAAAAAGAATAAACCTCGAGTCTTCGTTCGTGCGTTACATGGGATTTTAGTTTTCCTCGTGATGGAATTAGGGAAAAAGATGCGACAACGTGTATCGACCGAGTAGTTGCCACTAGAGTGTGCAAGTTGGTAGATCAGTATTGGCGACTCGATCGATAACGATTCGTAAACTTTTTTTTTCAAAATTCACTTTTAAACGCCGTGTAAGATTTTCGAGCTATCTACGAACTGAGAAAAGTCTACCTTAATGCGGTTTAAAACAACAATTCTAATACCGCGAAAATTCAACGCGCGCGAATTTTCATTGCGCCAGGATTCTTCGCTGATTAAAAAAATTAAGAAGAAAAAGGAGAAATTAATAAAGAAGATAATTGTGAGACAGGGACGTTGCGTGCCAAAAAAATTAACCGAGGGGAAGGAGAGAAAGAGAGAACCCAGCCTGTGTTGGTCGATTAAAAATCCCTTTTGTCAATTATAATATTCATAATTGCATAATGGCAGAGTCGCAAAGAGAGACGATGCCTCTCGGAATTCGAAGCTCAACTTTTACAATCATTCTCTATTCGAGGCTCGGTTGAGAAAAGACGTTTCTTTTACTCAGAATAATTTCGGTTCTTGCCTATAAGATTTCAATGAGAAGCGATGCCTGTTAATCGCTAGTTCGAATTCAACAAAGCGTGGAAACATTGGACTGCGTTATGTGAATCTTCTTTGGTTTGTTTGTTTGTTTTTTTCTTCATCGAGCAAGGTAGCACGAAAGTTCGACATTTCTATGAAGCGTGTACCTCGTATGCGATATTGTTAATGATAAGAGAAGAAGATATAAAGGCTCTCGAGGGTGCTCTATCTTTAAAAGATATCCGCATTATTGCACCATAATAATGTTCCAAGGAGCCTGCAGGATTGACGACTAGAAACATTTTTGGGCAATTTTTCTAACTAAATGCTATTCGATTCGCAAAACCCTCCAATATTTATTGCACACCTCTATTCCATAATAGCGCCAAGAACAAGATTTATATAAAGTGTATGTCGATTTCAACCGGTAACAACCGGAACAGGAAACATGTGGTGTTCGAGTGTTTGTTGTCAAAGATGATATGACGATTACACACACATATATATACATAGGGAGAGAAAAAGAAGCTAATTGACAATCCGCATTTCGATGACTCAAGAGTGAGATATAATGCGCACCGGAGCGATGAGATCTTCAACGTGCGTTATTTTCCTTTTTCCTTTCTCTGTAAATACAAGAAGATAATATTATTGGAAATCGACGAATTTCCCACGAGATTGTGTAGATACTTAAGAGAAGAAAAAAATAAGAAACAAAATGAGACGCATTTTAATGAAAATTCATTATAATCAATGTCAAATGAATTTTATGTTCCTGAGGGCTGTAAATGAAACGGCCATTAAGCGATCTCTTACATTTAAGATATATATATATATACATATACATTTATACATATGTATATATATATGTATGTATGTAAAGCGCATAATCGCATATACCGCCTCAAGCACTTAACGTATAAAGAGCATCGTCGTGTGTTACCTCGTACACATGCCTATACGAAATGTAATAAAATAAAATATTATAATGACACGACATGCTAAGCATATATATATATATATATATAATATAATCTGCGAACATTGGAGACGTCATGTCCAAAAGAACAACGCGCTTGTAATTACAAAAAAAACTGAGAACAGATATACATATATAGATATATATATGTATATACGATGAATTATAAATGCATAACGAGATTGATGAGCGCGGAAGTCAATGATAACTGATAATTTATATGAAAGAAAGAAGAATATACACCATGCATGTACATCGTCGCACGACGTTTTGCTTGGTTAGGAAACACTCTCCCTTAGACTGGCTATCAACATCGTATAGATAATCGTATTATTTTTAATATTATTGAACCATGAAATAAATTATAGTACGTACACCGAAAAAGACTGCTCATTGCTTTTACCACTAATCACTTTCCTTTCATCAACTAATTTTATGTGTGCTAACAAGAAGCAAATACGTTTTTACCGGTGAAACCGTTACGAAAAATATGACATTCGTTTGAACGCGCTTATTCCCTTAAATAAGAATTGCACATTTTTGCCGTTGCGCGTCGCGGAGAATCGAGAGTGGGGGCAAACAACAATATGGCTGCCAGTGTGTGCGAAATGTCAACTCGCGCTCAACGGAATGTGAACTTGCTTTGAAATTTAACGTTTTATTTATCAATAAAAACCATGATTATCGTATTCTTTCACATGCTCTATCTCATCGGTAAAATGGTATATGAGAATTATCGATGTAACCAACGTAAAGACAGCAACGATAATGTAGAAAAACCGTTTGTGCCGGCCGCTTGTACGGGCCAATACCAACACGCGACCGATCCATTCGCCGAGTACGACGACGATGACGAAGACAATGGCCCAAAAGCACCGCGGTTTTTTCCTCCAGCTTATATTCAGCGTTACGTCGCCGTTGGAAAAGTACTGTGCGATCCACTTTATGCGGACAAAATCAAGAAGGTCCGACGAAATTTCATCTCTCGACGCTCCTCTCGTTATCCACTTGCGATGTCCTTGCACGCCGTAGCCACTGTCTCTGTTTCGTTGTGTATTAATAACCATCGAAAATCAGCAGTATTGTTCTTTCTTTCTCGAATCTTTCGCGACAGGTCGTAGACTATGGTTGCTCGGAATTGGGTTTCATAATGCATCTCAAGAATACTCCGGGTATCGAGGAGATACTATGCATCGATGTCGACAGAGATACTCTCGAGAGGTACAAAGACAGGGCGATACCACTGAGTGCGGATTTTCTGCAGAACAGACCAAGACCGCTGACCATTCATGTTCTGGAAGGTAGTGTCACGCACATGGACAAGAGACTAGCAAATACAGATGCTGTTGTTGCTATCGAGCTGTAAGTATATACGCTTCCAGCTAAATTTAGCAATGTTTCAAGCCTCTGAATAAAGTTTAACGTTTCTAGGTTTACTGATATTTTTTGTCCGGTGTTTCAGGATAGAACATTTATATCCAGAGACTTTGATGGATTTTCCCTACAACATATTTGGTTATATTAAACCTCTGGTTGTCGCCATAACAACACCGAATGCTGATTTTAATGTTCTGTTCCCAAGAATGAAGAGCAAGTTTAGACACTGGGATCACAAGTTTGAGTGGACAAGAGAACAGTTCGAGGATTGGTAAATATCTAAAATTTCCCAATTTTCTATACTGAATTACTCCATGCCACCGCATCATTGTCATTGTTTTATACTTTCATCTAGGGCAAAGAACATAACCTCCAGATATCCAGAGTACGATGTCAAGTTCGAGGGAATCTGTCCAGGACCTCCAGGTACCGAAGAGCTTGGCTGCTGTTCTCAAATGGCAATTTTTAGCAGAGTTCGCACACCCCAAATCGAAGTCGTTTATGGCATCGAGGGATTACTAAAAACCGTAACGTGCCAAGAATATCCTCATCGTATTGACAATCGCTCTGACGAACAAAAAATTCTCGATGAGGCATCTTATTACATCAGACGTTTCACGCTTAACAATAGCGAGTGTGTCGAAGAATATCCTCTTCAGTCGCTGTTGAATAATCTCGAAAAATTTTACGTCACTACCGAAACATTGAGAGAAATTTTGACCAACGGAGGTTGGGTTGTCCTCGATGGAGATGATGGCCCGGTGATACAGTGCCCGGCTCTCTCGACCTTTTCCGACTACACCCACGATCCGGACATTGATATCGCCGATAATGATAATTGGCCAGAAGATTTCCCAGATGTAGGAGGTTACGAAGCTAATTTTGACACCTGGGGCGGAGACACTGTAGAAATAAACGACGAGGAACGTTGGGACGATGACTACGAAATTCCCGCACCGACCGAGTTATCTAGAAATCAGCAAAATCGTACAGACCTTTCCGAAGATGCTGACGAGGTTGCATTGTCCCTACGGATAAACAACGAGATAATGGATATCGACAGCATTGAATTACCGAATGTCTCTTCCGTCTCTTCGGTGTCCGAATCAGTACCAGTCCATCGACCCTCACCTCCTCTGGAAAACGTACAAGTCAACATAAACTCGAGCTCTGTCAAAAATTTGTATGCCGCTGATAATCCAAATTCATCGTTTGAATCCGACGATGAGGCTGTGACTGTAAGCTCAAGTTCAAACGGTGAAACTAAAATGATCGCTAAATCTTCGAGCATAATCAAAAGCCCGAATGTCGCGAATATTTCATACGAAAACTCCGATACTGCCGAGCTTGCCAGTATGTGCAGCATGTACCTCGAGTCTTCTCGCAACGACGAGCGTGAAGCATGTCCGCAAAATATCTCCAATCCAAATTTCGATTGTACGTTCTTAGAACGCTCTTTCGAAGATTCTACAAAGTCTTATTCATCCACACCGGCGAATACTACAACCTCGCAACTTTCGCTAAGATTACCATCGACGAGCACATTTGCCCCAAAAAACGACAAGACTCTTCAGTTCGTAAACAGTCCAAGAGGAGCTCTCGGACTGTGGCAACACGAGAATCAACAATTATCAAGCAACGAGAATGCTGACGGTCCTTCGAAAAACTCCAGCGAAACTTCCCTGCGCAGCACCAGTACTCCCTCCTCGAGTTCCAGCACAAGCTATCGTACCGTCAAGCGTTGGTATCCACCGGAAGGAAATTCGACGTACAGAAATGACGATGCAGCTAAATTAAAGGGAGGAAACGATTCTTCCAATATAACCAAAGATGACACGATTTTGGAGAGAGCAGAAATCAGTCAATCCACCAGTTTTGTCACTGACGAAAGGAGTCTCCGCTCGAGAAGATTGGGGATGCTCGAGCCGATCAGGACAATCGAGGAGAACGTTCGCGTTCTTACTGACAAGAGCAGTGTCATCAAGAACGAGGAGGCAGGTCTGTCGTCGGATAACTACGAATATGCCGAGGCAAAACCTGCTACACCGGAAACTCCACCGAATAGTTGGTCGCCGGAAATAATGGATTCGGGCTATCCGAATTCCTCGTCCACTCAGGACATGACACCGGAATGCGACCTCTCGAGCATAGCCCATGACAGAAATTCAGACTCGGAATCGCCGAGTGTCGCAGAAGCTCCTAGACTCGGTTTTCACGATCACGTCGAAGTCGAGAATGGCGATTTGGCGAACAACAATCGCGACGGCGAGGGCAACAATGTAATGGCGGAAAATGATTTGGACGAGGATCTTCAGCCATTCATCGACGTACTGGAGAACGATATAGAGAACGAGAACGACATTTATGCCTTGGAAAATGGTTTTCCCATCTGGCTCTTGAGAATTCTCGAGAGAGGCAACGCCGCTGTAAGACAAGCGTTGCCGGAAGCTCGTGCTCCTGAAATTCAAGCGGATATCCACGCTCCGGATGACGCAGGAATTCCTGAACTCGACGAGGGATTCGATGGCACATCGTCGGAAAACGACAGCGAAGAGGAGGACGAAGACGACGACGAGAACGTCGATGAGATTTCCACGGAGAGCAGCGAAGTCACTGTCGACTGGAATATCAGCGACGATCATTCTTAATCGTCGATGGATCAATTATCAAAAGATGTACGAGTTCTTCGAGCATTACGGGTTCTTCCAAAAAAACGAGAATGCAAATGAACTGAAGAATTTTCATAAAAGAGTTCGAAATATTCTCACTGTAAAACGTACACAAAAATTATGATAATGAGAATGTTTGATGGAACGTGTGAATTCTGACCACGATAACATTATCATATATTTTCTTACGATTAGGCCAACACTTATTCATCCAACTTTGATCCAGATTTATTGATCTTATGAAAAAATGAGAAAATGTTGCTACGAAATTTCGTTATGGATCATAAGTTATTTTCCTCAAGAGTTTATCGTTGCGTTACGTTTGTTTTTCTCTTATAATTCTTTACTAGCTATATGATTTGTCGTCATTGCACAATACCGGGGAATCTGAACGGCCGGGTTTTTATGATTTTTTTTTATCGCTTATTAATGGAAACTTTGAACGAGTGAAGGGACGAATGAAACAATAATGTAAGACTGATATTGCATATCGTGCGGAGGGTGATAATGCATATCGCATCTCATTCTGATACGGACACTTGATGTAATTAATAAAATAAAAAGTTATTACTAGTTCCTTCAATTTATGACATAGATCTTTGCTCACATTCGTATACACATGTGTGTGTGTGTGTGTGTGTGTGTGTTATTATTGATGAATATATTTTTTGGTATCTTTCTTTATTTCGACAATGGCGGAATGAAATTACAGGGTTGCTGGAACGAACGCTACGTTATTTCAAGGTCGGGGGATGTAAATCTATGAGACTTTACACGATCAGGGAAAAAGGGAATTTAGTAAGCCTAAGCATCGAAGGTGTCTTTCTCGTTTTATCCTCGGTATTTACACATTAAAATATTTGATTCGGTTTGTTTTTTTCGCAAATTGATAGTTGACGCACCCGCACGACTATTCTCGCATGTTTAATTTCTACGGTGATAGTAGACTAGCGTGCGCTCGTGAACTCTCTCCTAGTATAAGTTTTCATCCTAAACTCCATGGCTCTGAGAGTTTTATTATTTTCTAAAAAATATATATATATATATATATAAGAAATAATCCGGTGCTTATTGTTAATGCGGCAATTTTTATCCTCCATCGAGTAGAGATAAAAATAAAATTACGCTACGAAAACAAAAATACAAAATTTCCACAAAATGCAAATAAACAAAACAAACAAAAAATTGAAATTATTCTTTTTCGTAGACGTCGACGTATCATATTATTCATCGTTTGATATTTCCAAAAATGATCCAATTTGTATCATCAAAGTTTCGAAACTTGTTTTTTTTTTTTTTTTTTCATGGAATGTAGTGGGAATCTCGTATTGTGTTTGTTGTTATTTCTTTTAAAATATAAAAGATGGAATTAAACGAACGTGGATTTACGAGCTCTCTCGGATTTGGTTCCGCGATGTTATACACGTTGTTTAGCATCGTCATGCAAATCTCTCTTCGTCTCTCGTCGCTGATCCTTAGACTAGTTTCATAAAAAACACAGCATATTACACTTAATACTAAATCGTCTAGTATCGTGAATATTTGTTTTGCGTGTCTTTTGCAGATATATATATATATATATATTTTTTTTTTTATTACGACCGGCTCTACGCACCAAAACGGCTCTTCCCATCAGATTCGTCCGAGCGAATTCTCTATGGCAGCAAATACTCATCCCACAAATACAATATCTTTCCTCTTTCGCATGAGAGACACAAGAATAAAAGGAAAATGAACATTTGACAAAAAAAAAAACGAAGCTGATGTTGAAGAAAACTATGTCCGGTCAATCTCGAAGACAATTATGAATCCTGATGAACAATAATAGTAATAATGACAATAATAATAATAAAAATAATAATAATTGCGATGAAATTGATGATGGCATGCGTGTCGTCAGATTAACTCAAATATCGGACTCTCAATAAAAACGAATATACTTGTAAAACGTAACAAAGTTTCCTAACAATTAATGTCTTTCAAATATGCATACATATATATACACATATATTCATATATATGTATGTATGTATATGTAGTTATTGATATTTTAATAATATCGTGTCGTTTGGGAGCGGCGTTATATTTCTTCCTTTGTTGATCAATCGACAACGTAAATTAATAGTTCCTGTTATTTTTTTGTTTTTTCCTTTTTTCGGGACAAATAATCGTGGTGCTACGGTGATTTCGGTGAGCCCGTGCGCGTGCAACGAAATTACGCAAATTTATCGTCCAGGGAATTCGAGTTGTCAACCACGCGCCTCTCCGATCGTGGTTTACGGTCCTGTCGATAGGTAAGGACCTCGCCCGATTAATTACTCGCATCACACAACCTCCTTGAGATTGTCGCGACTCTGCGAGTGAAACGCGTGACGCATTTCACCACCGGGTGCGCTCTCGCGTCTCAGAACACCCGGTGCCATAACTTCTCGCTTATTCGCAGCTTCCTTTATACTAGACAAAGTCTTGCTCAGCCACGGCCAACTGTTTCGCGCGGCCTGAAGCTCCGAGACGGTTGCATGCAGTTGATGCGTCAGATCCTGGAAAGAAACAATCGTTTATAAAGAAAAATGGAGAGGAAAGAAAAATTTGAAAATCAATATAAACAAAGGACCATTCAGCATTACCTGATTTCTACACTCTGCCTCCACTTGAGCGAGTTTAGTCTGTGCTAGTTCGAGCTCCAATTCCCGTACTCTTTCCTGTGCTCTGTGAAGCACAGGATCTGTTCGGTTTTCTAATGGATGAGATACATCCCCCAAAACATTGGCCACCTCGGTCAACGATCCTCGACATTTTTCACACTTGGAGACCTTGACCTTGATGAAAAAGAAAAAACACAATCAACATTGAACAGAGCTTTGAGGACAAATCTAACCAGCAACTAAAAGTTGTCATTGTCAAGAGTTTGTAAAACATATTTTCTCTTACTTACTCGCAAGTCACTGAGGGTCGATTTAGCTGCATTGTAATCGTCTTCCAACCGCTGGCAGATCTGCAAAAGTGAAATTTCACTCCATTATTAAAAATAGATAAAACCAAAAATGTGAGAAGAACGGGAGAAAGTTGTTGTTATTGTCTCGAATGGGAATAGTTCAACGTTTCCGCAATAACTTTACCTGTTTATATTCGGTAATTATAATGACACTTCTCCTGCTCTCGGTGTCGGCACGTGCAACCTCGCGTTGAAGCATCTCTTTAACTTGAACGAGCTCGGCCTCGAGCCTCTGTTTTTCCTCCTCGTTTCTTGCAACGACGCCTCGCAGCTGTTCCACCTCATTGCTGTACTCGTCTGCGTTCTCCTGTGCCTCTGTGATGAAAAACAAAATTTAATTAATGAGAAGAAGTGTAATAAAGAATTTCCAAAACATT
>JAPYZU010002943.1:0-22035 GCA_030523005.1 Tryphoninae sp. B BG-2022a
TATATTGTATTATATCGTCATTTTTTCTGCTATATGTCATACAATATGTTCCTGCATACGTTCCTATATCGCACACCCAGATCTAAAGGGGGCTAATTCGAAATTGCGATCTTGAAGTTAGCCCGTAGGTAGGCTAACTCAAAAATCATAATTTCGAATTAGCCACCTTTAGATCTGGGTGTGCTATATATACTAACTGCACAATACATACATTCAGATATAATACACATAGATATACTATGTTCAGTATGTCCCAATTTACAGGTACAATGATACATACAAACATATTTGTATGAGTGAGACGAATAGGGTGCCCACAACTTTCTCACAGAACTGGAGATTCTTTTATGGATATTACAAAATTGTCATCAGCATTTGTGCCGACGCGCGACTCTCTTTTGGACCAATCCTCTCGGCTGTGTACAAACTAGCTGTGTCTGCAGCTTCGTTCGCCAAGAACGAGAATTCTAAATGTTTTGACCTTTTCGCAGAAGTCTATTAGTTAACTTAAAGACTTGGTTAGCAGAAAAAAATGATAATGAAGAGAAAAATAATTATTGTGTTCAGAGTGGAATTAAGCAACTGTAGTTTGTATTTAAAGTACGAGTGTGTATGTTTCATGGGCTCTATTGCGACCTACTTACACATATGACGTTAAATGATTTGTTTGCTATTATCCAAGATGTATATGCCATAATATCCAAGAATTAAATGACATTATCTTTAGAATTTTAAGCTAATCTTCTTCAAGATCGGATATTTACAGCGTGGTCTACAGAAAACTTCATTAGTTTCTGTTCACCTTACCTATTTAGTGGCAGGGAACCGAAGGTTCGCTTGCGAGAAGCGCGATGGCCATGCGCCACCTTACGGCCGCGAGCGGTATTACTACCACATCTATATCCATATCGCATTATCCTAGCCTGAAAACACCGCGGGGAATTTGAATCACAATATTAACAGGATCGAACAAATACAGGCTTATGCTGAAGAATAAAGTTGGTTTTTATGCATTTTAATATACTTCGTTGGCGTACCTTTTGTTAAATTATTTGGGACCTTCAATTTCTGTATTTGAAAATTAGGAATCTTTGGACCATTTAGCTATTATTTACTACTTTTATGAACATAATTTAAAAAATTGCGTATGGCGTACTCAATGTACGTTAACAAATTCTGAAATCACATATGGAAAGCCTCCACATATTTTGTGTGAAAGCTTTCATTCTCGAATACTATACCCATCCAGTATACTCCATGCATCATGTATTAATATGAAAACTGTTTATTTTTAATTAAATATTTGTTTCTCGATTGGACATGCAAACGAGTTTACTCTATTGGTGAAGCACGAACTTGAAAAACATATTTCCATACGAATATACCATTATCAACAAACTTTCAAACATCGCGTGACGTGTTTTTGTGGTATACAGGCTAGTCACTATTTTGTTTACATATATCGTACATACAGAAAATTAACAAAAAATAACCAATGTAATGTTTAAAAACATTCAGCATTCCCAAGTTTCAATAAAATGAATCGATGTTACAAGAAGTTCTGATGATCTTGAAATTACCTATACAATGAGATTCATAGTTACAAGTTCATTTTGCTTAACAGAGGTCCATCGATACTGCGCTAAGTTATGATTTTCATTAAACACTCAAAATACTTGAAGAGTGAACTGGTATGAGATTGACATTTACTCTCATGTGAAGATAATGTTTATCTTATATTTCATATTTCTTATTATGTTATTGCTCCATATCGACAGAATCAAGGCTTATTGTTAAATGCATTGATCCTGCCAAATTGGAATATGTGAACTGGGCTAGGTTTTAGGTACGAGTATAGTAACTGCTAAGCAACTTTATAATGCAAATAAGCATACAGCTATTATGGCAACATTTAAGGAAAGCTTTTTTTCATACCCACGATGAAGGTCGTGATGCAGCATAGTCTCCAGCCATTGTAAAATTGGCAAGCTTCCAGTGCAAATTCACACAAAATCCACTTGCTCATTTCTAAATAAAATAAACCTCTACCAGGCTTATATCTTGCTTATACATTTATTACGGCAAAGTTTATCAGGCATGCAGTATGCCGCATACGAACCCACCCAACGAGTCATTTCTGAAACGTTAGGTAATCACGAGCGCCAGAACGTTTGTTAGCCGAGTAATGTCTAAGGAAACAATAGCGTAAATAGAAGCAGTAATAAAATCATTTTAAGTTTTTTCTTCAAGTTAAGGCAACCGATGTTGCAACTTATTCGCCCTCTCTGATATCCCTTCACATATCACAGAATAATCCCATCGATCTGTTGATGATAATCCCAATAGGTATACAAATGTCTATAAGCATTAATATTTTGAGTCACATTGCTGAAGCAATTGGAGAAGTCTCCTGGCTTTTGTGAAAATATAAATTAATTGAAAAAAAAATCGGAAGAAGCCGAAGGAGAATGAAGACACCTCCGAACAAGGGGATTTGAACCCACGACCTTCGCATTATAAATCTGAACTCCAGTCACTGCGCCAACCGACCCTTGTAAATAGTAGTTACATAAAAGGCTTATCCAGTGACCAAACCGCGACAAAATTTGTATTTCTTAATTAAAAAATGAATGCTTGGCCATCTGCAGTTTCCACTTGAGGTACGTTCGTGTCTAGTCCAGCCCTACATTTGTTGTGGTTCCGGACAAAATCGTCGATGCCGAGTTCGCACCCTCTCCTTATGAGTCAGGTTCATGAGTCCTAGATTGGACGGCCGACTCATACGCTACCGTGGCTGTATTATGATCGTTCTTAACTACTTTTTTGTCCAAACACGGTTCTTTCTCCTTTTCACAAATAGAATCATTATTCGCCCAACGATTACAGCTACCCTTGAATAATACTTTGGGTGCCATTTTTAAATTGGAACAAACGCATCGAGGGTTCACCTTGGTACAACCGCAACTGAACGTTCTGTCTAATGTATGGACGGTATGGACAACGCGAGATTGATCCGCGTCCGGGTTGGATCTCTGAGATGGGCCCGGGGTCTTGCTGTGAGTGGGGGACTTAATTAACATCGTCTTGTAGCGACGCCAACTACGTCAGTAACTACATCATCAATTTTTTGCTTTACGCGAAGCATAGACATATATGCCTTTTATAGTTGTCCAACAACGAATTCGTTATCATAATCAAAAATATATACACCATCAGCGCTACGTTTTCCTCTACGACAGAAGACTGTAATTGCGGGAAGTTCATTCAAATATTGCTGTGATTCGGTTTGTTTATTTGCTCACATACTACAAAGCGTATTTTCAATTTTACAAAACTATATAGTTACACATAGTTTACTGTTCAATTCGCGGATGAAAAATTCAATGAATAATAATATATTTGTATAATTGCTGATAAGCGGTATCAAGTGTGAGAATCATATTATCGTTGTTTAGTTATATTGTTCCCATAAGAATGTGTGGATTTCAAGCACTGTTCTTCAGGCTCGCAGGGCGAAAATTGGAAGCTCTTCCGAGTCGAGGTTTTGGAGCAGCCCCTCTATTACATATATAGTGTTATATTTCAAATCAGTATTTGTATTCTTTGTTAATTTACCTCTGCACCGGTGGCCAGTATGTTATCTCAGTAGCTTGTTCAGTACGTTGGCGCCTCGCATCGTTAGAATCGTCGTGCGAAGAATCGGAATTGTTCGAATTTGCCGAAGATTCATCGTGTGATCCAACATTTCCGGGATTTCTGGCATCCTGCGTCTCGGATTCTCGTTCAAGGGGAAAAACATTGCCGGTATGTTGAAGAGGCTCCTCGGCTTTGACAATTCCCAAAAGCGTCTCGGAATTGTAATAAGGATAGACGGTATAAACGATGGAAAGTGGAGCAAGATTCGAACGGTCCAAAGTTGAAGCTTGGCACATTCCCATGAGTGCTACATAGGTACCGAATATTACCTATAATGCAAAGACAATAAGAAAATTGGATTAGATTAAATAAAAACTATGCAACGTTCGATAGAGCGTGATAAACTTACGAGGAACGACGAGAACATCTTGCTGGTTGGTATCACGAGACTATGACGACTAAACAACGGAACCCTGCTTATTTTATAGAGCACAAAACCGAGCTCAGAAATGTTTCTGCGGATTATACGTGTAGGATGGTAAACTCTAACTGTTATTATAAAACGCATTTGGGATCAAAGGTATCGTATTGCAGTGACACAGCTCTCGTTTCTGTATATCCTTTAGAATTAAAATAGCTACAAGTACCAGATAATGCGTGTAAAAGTGAATGCCATATTATCGACATAACGGTCAGACGTTGCAAGAATAATTTATTAAATTTTCAGTGGATGAAACCATCCATAGATAACAGAGCTTTATAACCGTACAAGTTTGAAACTATACAAAGAACGTTTTGGATTCAAGGAGACACATATCCTGTCTCTAAATTATTCCTTTTTTTTTATCTCTCAACCATCTCAAGTGGTATCACGTTGCAACCAAGCAAACCCTTACCACTCCAAGGACGAGGAATTAATGTCAGGGCCATCGCATCGAAATTGCGCTTCACTCTTACGATCACAGGCTTGTAACGACTATGCTCAACCAGAGATCCAATGTCCTTGAGGGATTTGTAATTCTGGAAGTTTATCGAGCCAAATTCCATGATCAGATCATTCTCTCTGATTCCCTGTGCAAAATGAAAAACAATAGACAATATTTAATGGTGTGCGATTGTAAGAACCAATTGGGTAAATTTGCCTAAAATAATTTCAGCAGAATTGACACATTCTATTTTCAATCGCGTTGTTCCCAAACATTTTCCACTACTAATGATGCTTTTATATCACTATAAGTAAATGAACAAATAAAATCTATGAGCTGCACACTGTTAAAAAGCTTAAGTTGGTTTAAAAAGAGAATGATATAGAAAAATCTTTTTAAATCCAAGACGTAACCCTAAAGTTAACTTAATTTGTTTAAAGTTCGATAAACATACTGCTTGTTCAGCAGGTGATCCAGGAGAAACCAGATTAACCCTTAAAAACGGCTCTGTAAATAGCACATGTTCGTCTTGTTGAATATTACTAGCTGCAGATGTAGGTTCGTCCATTTTTATCGGTGAAACTCTGTGTATCTTTGCCAGACCATCCTCAATCTTCTTCATGATTTGTTTGTGATCATTTCGAAGACCTGACACAATGGAGAAGTAATTGAACGACCCTGTGTTGAAACGAGAATGCCGAGAGGCAAACGAAGAAGGTATCTTACATATTATTTTATGTCGTGCGTGTCTCACACGATAGACATCAATATCGTTTCTTGGATAACCGTCCGAATCCACCAGAGGTTCGTCCATCCCCACATGATTCTAAAATTGTTTAAAGATTTTCACAAGCCCAACATTTACAAAGTTACCATCGAATATGGCTCAAAAAATTGACAGGTCATTCATAGACGTGTAAAAATGACAACTATTTTTCAACATTAAGAAAACTAAAGACGCAAGATTATGGTATATTTTTTTAATAACAAAAACCTTACCGAGGCCAAAACATCGTTCATAGTTGTCAATTCTGTTTCTATACGTTCCTTTTCCTTGATTAATTCCAAAACTTCGGATTTCGCAGCTTCCAATTCCATGTCGACCACCATGTTTTTCTCGTTCTCACAACAAATTCAGGGGCGTATTGTGAGTTACCGAGGCCCGATAACTCAGATCGAAATGAAAGAAGAGTCGAAAAATGTACAGTTTTCGCTAAGTACATATTTATTGATATTTCATACGGTCGGTAATCCATGGTACATGAAACTTATGACATTTGTAATTTCATGAACAAAGCTTTTAAGAATCTTGCTTCGTACGTAACTGTTTGCTTTCCCTGAGGTATCGTCGGCATGTCGTGAATGTCAAACGGTTGTTCAATTACCGTAGGTATGTCCCGTCCGTACACTAAAAAAATTATAAGGTGTGATCAGATTAAAAGAAGTAAATGAATTTACACCGAGAATATGTATAATCCTAGTGATGAAATCATCTATTTCAATTAGCTCACCCTCGCAGTGATCAAAGAATTGTATGCAATCTTGCAAAGTCGAATCTTTGAGAACTATAAGTTGCTTTGCAAGTTGCTCGAGCAATGAGAGAAAGCATCTTTTGGCGTAAAACCATGTGTCAGTTCCTAGCTTCTTGTTGTAAGGCTCGAGACTCTTCATTACTCGTGATATGCCGAATTCATAATGTCCCTTGGAACAATAGAGTGTTCCTATAACGAGATTAACAATGCAGAGGTGAAACAATTTTTTATCCTGTTCCTTAAATGAAACAGATTCCTCTTCTTTCTCGATTTTTTTCATAAGTTTCTCCGCCTCGTTGTTTCTCGTATCCATTATGTAACTCACGCAGAGATTCGCCAGGACAATCGCACTGACTTCCAAAATCTAGTAAACAAACATGAAAAAGAAAATGTTTGTGATTTTGATAAAATCAGTGTTTGAAAAAATGTAAAACGGATGAACAAAACGTTTTTATATCTCACATTGTCATATTTCTTCTGCACTATAGGCTCGTAAAAGCCGGAAGCTTGATTGAACTTATTCTCCTGCATGAAAAGCGTATGCGCCACGTTGAGCTTCCAAACGTCGTGCTCGTTGCAAAAGTCAGCACTCTTGCGAAAAATCTTTTCAACTTGGGTGTAATTGCCTAGTTCCCAATAGATCTTTGCTTGGGCCATTAAAACCGGTACGTAACGATCGAGAGCTTCCTCGTAATCGTTTACAGCTTTTTTAACAGCTACCTCGTCGTGATTCAAACGTGCTTCTTGTACTTGTTTCGTTGCTTTTCGCAGAGCTTCCGTGTGTTTGTTCGCAAGGTCATCGAGCTTTCTGTAAGCCTCTTCCGGCGCTGTTTGCTGAGTTATCAATGCATCCAGGAAATCATATAGATACTGCAAATCAGAGAAAATAAATATATCGAATTACCTCTCTATCGAATGTTTGTACAAATAGACATTCATCTTCACTCTAAAAGTCTACTCTGGAGGTACACAAATTCTACTGTGGAGCAACACAAAACGTATCCATTGCATGTGTGCTTTGTGTACGTCCACAAGAGATTAGGCTTCTAGGGTTAAAAGTAATTATGGGGCGCTACTGTACACAAGAAACCCGAAAAAGGAATGTCTTTGTACGCTCCTGAATGCCCACAGTGAAAAACCTAACCTACAATCGTTATGATGTTTTCACCAAATCCAACTTCGCCGTAAAACGTAACAAAAGCACATAAAATGATTTGAAACAACCATACAACGTAGGAAAACGTTAACGTGAAGGGTGTATCTGACAATGGCGATCTGTGAATTGAATCAAATATTTCTTGGTGAAATCGCCTCCGTACAGAACTACGGAGCTTTTGTGAGAATTCCAGGATGCAAGCAACAGGGACTGATACACAAGTCGCAGGTAACAATATTGTTTGGAGGAAGGATAACAGTGCGTTATAAACAGACGTCGCCTACCACATGGTAGAAATTTATAACCCACTGTTTAGAATATTAATTCAACAATTTCAACCTATATATTCTCCAGTATTTTTCATCAACACTCATTCGTGTAAGAAATATTCTGTCAGTTTAGAGATTGCGGTAGCTTTTATGATCACTGTTCTCTCAAACTATTTTAGCGACTAGGGTAGAGCCCTGTTAGAGCTCTATTAGAACTAGTGGTTATAAAAACACTCTAAAGAAATTATTTTTTTTCATCAGGTGAGCTCGTCAAGGGTAGATGATGTTGCCGATGTGTTGCAAAGGGGCGAGAGAGTATGGTGCAAAGTCATAAATATCAGTGAGGACGGCAAGGTCAGTCTGTCTATGAAACATGTAAACCAGGGCAATGGCAAGGATCTCGATCCCAATGGAGTAGAACAACAGTTGGATGAGCAGAGAAGAAAGAAAATGGTACCTGGACAGAAAAAAGCGATCGAACTTCAGGCTGTACTCAACACAACTTGTTCAAAGTGTGGGACACGAGGTCACCTTGCCAGTGATTGTTTTATGACTCCGGATGGAAAGAAGTATGATCTCATACCAGATATTGAGGAAACCATTGAACCACCGCAAGTGGATAACAAAGTGCAGAAGGACGAGAAGACGCATTCGAAAAAAGTGAAAAAAAGAAAGAAATCAAAGAAATCACGACAACGCTCGGATGGTAGTAGTGATGAGGACAATGATAGCGACGATGTGAACGATTCGGGAGAACGCAAGCACAAAAAAAGAAAGAAAAAGCGTTCCAAAGAATCAAAGAAGAAGAAGAGAAAACACAACGACAGTTCGAGCGATAGTGACACAAGCGATAGTCCTGGAAATCGTGAGACTAAAGGACGACGAGATAGTTACGACAAGAAATCGAAAAAGTGCAAGCACTCAAGGTCGAAGCACTCCGATTAAACGTCGTAATTAATGCTGTGCAAATAAGACAAAATATAACACAAAAATAATGAAAAGAATAACAATTAAAAATCTTACCGGTGTGAGATACTTGTATGTTAGATGAACGTTTTCTGCGAGGACGTCAGCTGCCAAGTCATAATATTGATACTTGCAATAAAGCAACAACAGATTTGCAAATGTCTCAGGTGGAAAAGGATTTTGTTGAAGTAAGAATTGCAATTTTTCGAAACCTTCGGCAGGCTTTGTATCCATATTTATGAGGGCTTGATTGTGAAGTGTAACTGCATCGAGCTCTTCCTCCGAACGTGGTGGCATGTCAGTGAGAGCCTCGCGTGCTGCTTCATCTAAAAAATGTGAAACCGGGAACAGCATTAATGCATTCGTTTTGAGATTCAGTTTTTACTTACGTGAGACATCGGAGTTACTCACAATTTTGCAATTGATACTCAATCGCTGCTTTCAGATTAAAAGCTTCGGTCAAAGCAGTTTCATGAAGCGTCAACGTGTTTCCGACGCTTCTTACTTCGATTCCCTCGGTAGTCATGCCGACACTCAGCTCAGGATGTTCCCTTATACCTTGCTCGATAATATCAGCTAAGAAAAATGTCCAAACACTCATGACAGCCATTACCCACACGAGAAAGAGTTCACAGTTAATAACAGAATTTACCAAAAGATTTACTAATTACTAATCGACACATATTGCTGATATCATATATTTTTAATACATTCATAGCTCCATTTGTTTCAACTTAGTGAAAAAAGCCTTATTCTGTTTTATGTCTGGTATCAAGACGATAGATTAGGAAAGCCCATTGGGTAAACTCTGGCAACATTTCAATGCTCATCATTAATGATGCATTAACCATGCAAAAATAGTTGTCAGTGATGGTTATTACAATAAGTTACGATTTTTATAAATAGGATCACAGCACTCCAATCACTTGACCTACCGATGTGTTTGAGCGATGCAGCATATTCTTTAAGCCTATAATAACACAATGCAACATTGTACGATAGATGAGGCTTGAAACCGACAATTTGTAAGGCACTCGAGAATTTTTTCAACGCACGTTCATATTCTTCTTCCTGGAATAAGAGCATGTTACATGACCTTCTGTACAATTGTTGGATTTCTCGAGTTCTCTACCTTGTACAATAAGCATCCCAAATTTATTTCTGTATCAACATCATCTTCGGGACACTGATCAATCAGACTCTTCGCAGCAACAATATCCTCTTGTCCATATTTTATAGCAGCCTGAAGCTTTCGTACTTTGTTCTCCAAAGTATGATTATCGACTATACCGGAACAAATTGACCAAGCTTCCTGATACATACATGCCTGATGCAACGATTGAGCATAGCAAAGTTTGTAAAGACTCTCTTCCGGACATATGTGAACTAGTTTCTCGTAACAGTCCGCAGCACCGATAAAATCTTGTGTGTAGAAGTAGCAATGGGCCAGCAGGGACAGACATGGTCGTGACTGCATAATAATTTATAATTTGAAATTTGTCAAGATTCCACAATAACGTGGAAAAAGGGTACCTTTATATACATATATATAACAAAACATTAACCATGCGTACTTCTGAATGTGAGATTAATAGCTCTGTGAGAATTTGTATCGTTTCCACATAACGTTGTTCCTTGATCTGTCCAGAATTCAGTGTTGGCAATTCGTTGAAAAAAAGAAGAATGAATATTCATTGTTATCGCAGCTGGAAACTTGCATTACCATTGTGTAAATCGTTTTTGTGTACTCTCCATCTCTGATCTGTACATTTTGAATGTAATGGGCCATCGTGATAATTTCGTGTGATTTGTTTCTTTCTGTGTGAACAATAATAGCAAATTGGTATGTCCTTCAGTAATACACTATTCGAACAGACTGCTCGACAGAAACTTTTTTGTCAAATGTAATTTGTTTTGACATAACGCTCTAAAGGTGTTGCCATGGCAATTTTATCTAGCAGTGTTTTTATGTACCTGTACGAGGTAAGTGATATACTTTAACTTATGCACCTTGGATTTCTCAAATACATTGTTGCGGTAACACAAGAATCACATTCGTTTGTGATGTTATTGAATATCCATTATTTCATTCATTTTTATAATATAAACGGAAAAGGTAGTATCTAGAATGTAAATGCTTACCTTTCGGTAGTATTATAGATAAATGAAGTTAACCGATGGTAATGTAGTTCACCCGGCATCTTGAGCGGTTAGTGTGAACGAATAGACATGAACTGTTTAGCATGAACCGTTAGGTTATTTTAGATTTGATCTATATTTCTACGACTTTTGATTTCGTGCCCTATTTTGTTCTCAAGAGCGAACTTTATTTGTTTAAATCTATCTAATTAATTTAAAATCTCTCGGACCGAAGGAACGTTACAGCCTCTTGAAAATTCAGTTTTTTGAGGTGGTCGAAAATCTCGCGGGAAAAGGGGTCCATTTTTTTAACGTTTTTCATCGCTTCATGGCTTTATTCTTGACATTCTCAAGTTTGGTTGTTTGCTTTTTCATATCTGAAAATTTAAGAACGTATAAATTTTCAAGTTTCTGTGTGAAACTGATTAGGGAGCTATATTATATATTGCCTGACTAAAAACCAGTTGTCAACATTACTTGACTAATGATTCGAAGGAGTTCAGTAACGCTCGACAAAAGTTGACACCTCGACAGTTCGTCCGCGACATCTGAGCAGCCAACGGGTGAACTTTTTTGTACCCACGTTAAGTTAGCCGCAAGATAACATAGTCCTATATATGGGGAATGCCGTAGCAATTCAAACGACGCGGCATTATAATCGAGATATTCGTGTTACGCGGCAAATTCCCGATTCCGTAAATTCCAATTAAAACTATAGTAGAGGAAAACAAATTTCGACACTCGGCAGACGCTGATAGTCGACATTCGTAATTTACTTTCGCGACTTTGGGGGGTGCGGGGTATCAATATTTTTGGCGTTGTGTCGAAATCGGAAATTCTCGCGTAACATGAATATCATAATTATAATGCCGTGCCGTTTGAATCGCCACGGTATTCGCCACATATATAACTACGCTAGTTTGCGGCCAACTTAACGCGAGTATAAAAAAGTTCATCCATTGCCCGCTCAGATGTAGCACAACCAACTCTCAAGGTTTCATTTTGTGTCGAGCGTTGTTGATTTCGTCCCTTATCTTTAATGATATATATTGCGAGGGGGACAGTATATATTATCTGACTATGGAGAATGTGTAAGGAGACCGTTGGCACCGTTGCTCATATTTACATGAGAGCTCATGAACCCAATTTGTGTGTATGTGCGTGTGTGTGTGTAACTTGGCTGTTTGTAGGGGTCTCACAGGTTATTAATGTAATCTCTTGCCACACTACAAAATACTTTTTATTTTAAGATCAAACAATTAGGATAAACGCTTCTCATTGGCCCGACGCTCGGACGAGTAAGTCTGAAGGTTCCGTCGCGCATTGAGGATGCACCGACGCGCGAGTTGTGGAGTCGCTACATGTTGATGACGACAGCGCCGCCATCGCCGCCATCCGAACTACGAAATGGGACGATAGTCTGACCACCTGAGCATTACAGACTTTGGTCTCCTTATAGAGACTCCACAAATCTGATGGTCCGTACTGACTCGACCTAAATATTTGGTGGTCTCTATGATTTTACGGGGATGTCCTGTCAGCTTCATTTCATTCCTCACTTATGCCACATTTATGAAATTTTTAACCATTTTTTATTAGACGAGCCATATACATAATATTAGATGTATAAATATAAAAATATAAGTGGTTATAAGTTGAAAATTTCAACGCATATTCTCTCCAATGGTAGCATAACTGCGAGAATGTCTTTTCTGCTGGAGGTAAAGACGGAAACAATAGCACCGACAGTCGGTCTCATCCATATTCTCCCCACCGCTGCCTCCATGATCATTGCGAGCGAGCGTCAATTTTAGGATTCCGTTGTAGAACGTCGAACACAAAATAGGTTAAAAACGGAATTCGAAATGGTGAGGTTGTGCATGGTGTGAACACCATCGAAGCTGACCAAAAGTCAGTTCAAATGCCTCGCAAAGGGGTTTCGACATTATGCAAATCCAAACAAATACCACGAATATTTCAACGTCGCAATCAGCTAGTTCGGGGTGTAGTTCGCGGTAGCTTTGGACTGCTGGAAGGTGCGAACATCGAAGGTAATATTGCGAGTGTTCAGGACAATTCGAGTGTTCACTTAATTGTGGAATCAAACGACGGTGAAAACAAACATTTAATCAGTGAGAAAATAAAGGGTCATGAAAATGGTTCATTCAAAACAGACGATTATTCAACGAGCAATTGGAACACCTGTGAACAAGTCAGTGTAAACCCTATCGCCGTAAAGATCGATGTCGAGTCACCGGTCGAAAACAGTGTAAGCACCGATGCTGTGGACGACATCGAGAAATGGTTAAAAACACGAACGGAGTCGATCTCGAGCATCGAACTGGACACGATGAAATGTGTCGTCGAAGAGGAAGAAGACGAGGAGGACGAGGAGGACCAGGAAGAGGAGGAGGAGGAGGAAAGCGTTGGAGTGGATCGTTATCTCGCCGACGATTTACCTCATGCTTTTCTCGGCAAGGATCCTGACGGTTTGTCCATTGATATCGATTTATCTGACAAGAAATTAAATCTTGGCTACGATCCTCTGATCCAAGAAATGCAGAGCGATAAACTCCTTGAGGTTTGCGAGAAGAACGATGACTTTATATTGCCAGAATTCCAACTCGATCAACTTGATCCTCTGGCTCTGTCGCCCGATGACATGATGGTAGCTGGGGAGATCTTGCCCTCGACCAGTAATCAGCCAAATATGCCGATGAACATGGAACGAGAGATCGATCCTTCAGACATTCAGATGGGTGGACAAAATGTTAATACCGTAGAGTCCGAATCGGGCAAAATCAATGATAAATCCGTACAGTCTGATGTTTACGATTTGGTAGAAGAACTTGAAGAGATAGACGAGGAGATTCAAATGGATGAAGCACACGGTACTTGCATGATGGAAACGATTATTCAGCCTCAAATCGTTTCGCCGATAAATGGAAATGGCAAATCACATCTTGCGGCAATTTCAAAACTTGAAGGTAGAACAAAAGCAAAGAGTAAATCGGAACCAAGAATAATGAAGAAACATAAAAGAATATGGCCAAAATCCGATAAAAATGCAATAACATTTGTTGGGGATCGCTGTCGTATTGATGGAAAAGATGGTGTAATGGCAGTTGTAGCTATATCTACTGACAAAATATCGAATATGACGCAAATTGTGATAAATACAGGTATGGATGAGCAGATATATCAAGGAAAGACGTCGGAACTTATTGAAGCAACGGGAAATTTTCCAAAACTTTCTAAAATGGAAATGGAAAACAGTGGACGTAACAGGCCGCACGAGAGGGTCGTCTCTAAGGCACTTGAGGAACTAGGAATTACAGATGAATCGTTAAGACCAACTTCAATGGGTGAAAATGGAAATGCTTGGCTTTGTCCAAGGGATGAATGCAATCGAGAGTTCAGCAAGCTTTATGCTCTTAAAGCCCATTTGATTGCTCATTACGGTGTACGACCTTACAAGGTATAGCAACTAACTTTTTAATGTTTTCAGAGAAGGCATGGAACCAATGTTACAAACAAAAACTCATTTTCTTATTTTACATTTATTTTTATTGACGAACGACAATTATAAATAAAATCTTCTAGTTTAAATATAAATGGTCTAGTTTAACTGTTCCTTGCTAAGGATTTTTCAAAGTGCTCATTTCGAAAAGTGAAGTTTCTTAATCATACACTCATAACCAAATTAAACAATCGAATGTTATTTCACTAATGTTTCCATATTTTCGTTACAGTGTGACTACGAGGGCTGCGCCTGGGCTTTTCATTCAGATTTCAAACTTAAGCGTCATAAGGAAACTCACTTGAAACGGAAGAATTTTGCTTGCGAGGTGTCTGGTTGCAATCGTCGTTTTACGACGGTTTACAATCTTTGGAGTCACAAAAAGTTGCATACACGACCAAATCGCATAGTATGCCAAGTACCCGATTGTCAGGAAAAATTTCAGACTAAAAGAGCTTTAGAATTGCACATGAGAAAGCACGATCAGAGCCACGCGCCTTACGTTTGTAATCACGAGGGTTGTGGCAAGCGTTATTATACGTGCAATGCACTCACGTCGCATCAGCGATGTCACAATTACAAAGAAATCGACGTGAAATGTTCATGGCCTGGTTGTGGAAAAATATTTGATAAACCTTGCAGACTAAAGGCTCATATGCGATCGCATACAGGCAGTAAGCCTTACACATGCACCTACCAAGATTGCCAATGGGCATTCTCCTCGTCCAGTAAGCTCAAGAGACACCAGAAGAAGCACACGAATGAGAGAAAATTTATCTGTGATGTCGAGGGTTGCGGCAAAGCTTTTCTCCGCTCGGAACATCTTAAGGGGCATCTTCTGACTCATGCAGGCGGTGGTTATTTTCAATGTCACATGTGTGATGCACATTTCTGTGCAAAAAGTAGCTTGTATGTTCACATAAAGAAGCATCAAGTTAAAGAGGCTGTTGATACGATAATAGATAATGGTGTCAAAGGCTCGAAACGAAAATTGCGGAATCCTCAATTACCGAACGAAAGTTCCTTGATAAAGATTGCCAATGAATCGTCAACAGACTCGCCGCATCCCGAGAAATTTCACGACAATTCACTTTATACAACTCCAATGAATTTCCAAGATTCCGCACGGACGGTCGTCCCTCAAAAACCTACAAAAATTGTCAGAAAAGAACGCAACAGCGTGACTTACAATTGCGACATGGAACAATGCGATTTTTCGCCCAAAACTCTGTCGAGTCTGGGAACGCACATGGTCACGATGCACGCAAGTACGAGCGTGAACAGTGAAAAATCGTCCATTGAAATTTCTCCAATCGAGGATGCTTCGGATCTTGATTACATAATGTACGAGACACCAAGGACTACGGAAAACTGCGAGACACGAAATATGATGCTCCAATCTTGCGACTCTGTAATACTTAGCGAAACTCCAAAAAATATGGCTTGCCTTCCGGAACCTGAGCCTCCGCCTCATTTTAATGCAAATCCAACAATCTCATCAAATGGCTGTGGTATTGCCGGGGAGAAGAAATCTTATGACCAGCGAGAGAGGAAAACGAACCAAGGTTCGGCAAGAACGGGATTGACGTATGCAGACGTTTGGAAATTGAAGTGTAAGGACGACGCGGCGGAAACGACGGTCGTTGGAGCATCCGACGTTGTTCTCGGTACTGCCAATCTTAACGAGGGGCTTTTACTCACTGAGGAATTGCCGTCGATGTATTATCATGATGATATGGTGGGAACCGAGTGTCAAATATTGTTACTCGACTCGGGAAATCACGAGAACTCGATCGATTTGCGAGGCCTGGAATGAAGCCTTTTTACAAATGATTATTCGAAGGTGGACCCAACTGGTCCACTTCTGTTCTTTTGACACCGGTAAGCCCATGGTTTGTTCCTCTGTACATACAAGTATACATATGTAATATTAAGTGGTTTCAATTAAATAGACCCACACTATGTGTGGTTACAATTGTAACGTTAGATACAATGATCTGTGATCGTGACGCATCATCTCGGCCTGAAAAAAATAACATTCATTCATACTAAGTTTATGATTACTTTAAATCGTTAATTTTTATTAATTAAAAAAAACATTGATATTTTTGCATAAAAATGGCATTTTTTCTTATTGTCCTAGTCCTTAATTATCTTAATCGTAATTCGTTGTATAGAGAACTCTGTTCCTAAATGATTAATGCTGAGGCGGAATAAATGACGAGCGACAATAGTGTAATATTTGGAAAAGTTCGACTTGGGCAATCGGCAAAAATATTTGCCGACGTTAAAGTCATGACTACATAAGCTTAATGCAAACATATTTTACAACATCATTTTTGTCGTTGTACGCGATAAATTATATATTGACGAGAGCAAAAAATGGTCATGGGCTGTGATGACAAAAAGAAAATCTTTTGCTACTGTTCTTCTCTTTTTACGAGTACGAACTTCTAATTCCTATTGAACGAACGCCCAGTAATCATCGCGCTGATGGCGAGTGAAACCCGCTAAATACTTTGATGGTAATATGTATATGAGGATAGGTAAATCACAAAATGACTTGTATCGCTAAGTGATACATGAAAGTTGATAAATTAAACGAGAAGTTGAAAACGACGTAACGTTAGCACAGCGTGGCTTCTCGAACGGATTTTAAATACATTATTACATATACAGCGATGACATTGTTTTGTCTTTTTTAAGATACAAATGAGCATGGAACTTATTATTGAGAATGCTTCGGCATCTCTTGGATTTTCTTCTCTTTTTTTTTATATTGGGTATATTGGCCTATTCAATCATTTATACAATCTCTACCTGTTTGACGGATTCTCGTGATTGATCGCTCGCCGAATTAATCGACCCCGATTCACGAACGTACTTGTCTGAATTGTTTCTTGCTAACGTGCGTTCTCGAAGTCTCGTCACGAAACATAATAAGCAATGAACTATAACAAGAAATATCAAACCACCAGTACAAACTAATAGCGCTATGCCGGGTTTTTGCCAATCGAGAACTTTGTAAATGTAGGTATAACCCCTCTTATCACGGCCACCCGCTGAATAATAAAGTACAGAAAATATGAGATAGGATATAACTATCGTTAGACACCACCAGAAGTGTCTAAAACGAATCGGGATGTTCATGATACTGAAATCGACGATCATCAGTACGCTGTTGCATATGTGAAGCATAACGTTGAGAAGGTCTATGTGATGAATCTTTGGATCGTGAACTGCACACCAGTAAGACACGGAAACTCCTATAGCTATCGTGCAAGTTGAGGTATACAAGAACCAATACAATTTCTCCATTTTTCCAAATGTTAAATTGTTGGCATCAAAGTCGATAGCAGTTTGTAATTTCCATCTCTTTACAACCAGCCAGAGACCTAAGGTTGCTTGAGCCGCACCCAGAACAAGGTCCCAATTTGTCAAATATATCGGCCACTTGTGGTTGTTCCCAAGAGGCTCTTTGCTTCCAAGTTCGAATATCGAACAGACGATGATCGTTAGCCAAGCGAGGAGGGTTAAACAGCGATATGCAAGGTACCACTTGCCAATGCGATCCTGCCATTTTGGCTCTGTGAACGTTCGTGGATGCGGCGCTTGTGGTTTTGCTTGTAGCCACGCTCTTGCTACTTTCCGACACCAAATTTTGTTTACCATTGCACGACGACCTGCAACAAATAATAAATATGTTATAATAGTAGGATCAAATAATTGTGGTAGGTAACGATTTCAATTATTTATATTCAAATTGCCCAAATGTTTGTCTTTAGCATCGATTTCAAACTTAAAATCAAGCTACAATAAATGCTTGCTCATAATATAACAAATTGAATAAGTGAAAAGTCAAAAATATTTTGCATGGTAAATTCAAAGTATGAAAGAATTCTAGCACTGGAGTAAAAAATTATTCTGCTATTTGACAGTATGCCATCAGCTACAGTTCACAGAAGAATTTTGCAGTAGTTGGCGTGGATAATAAAACGATATTTTATCACCGCTTCAAGCGTAAAAAAAGTGATTGCCCCATTGTGAATCACACCATTAAAGTTATTTATCGCAAGCTTACTTGTGCATGATTGTATGAAAAACGAAAACAAAAATTTCAGGGACGCCAGTCCCCTCATCGAGTAAACGACCATAGTTCTACATCCAGGTGAACTTTATTTCCATTGAATCAGCTTTTCGGCAGAGTCGAAGAAAATATTGTTTGGTGTGCGTTTTACTCGGACATACAGTGAACTGTCAATCAGCTGATCGACTACCGCGTAGTATTACCACACGTGTTGGCAAAAAAAACGTGAGTTGTTTTATCGCATCGGTTGTTTTTCACGTATATCGCAACAACAATGACCGAGCTAACAGTAACATGGCTGATCGTATGATGCAACGATACCGACAAGATTCGCTGACTTGTCGATCGTTGAAATTTAACAAAATTTGTGCCAACGTAGCCGGCGTGTCAGCCGTGAACGCGTGAGAATAGTTCGCGGCGGCGCCGCAGCCAAAAAACAGCGCCACCGAGCAGTGCATCTTTCCCCCAACAAAATCAACAGATGTAATACTTGTATGCATAATATTTCTATGATCCTGTGCATTGTAAAATGTACATCGCACCGGCTGGCACGAACAAGCAGTAGGTGAGCTGCTCGCGTTGATTTTCGACCGTTGCATGCGGTGATTGCGAAGTCTCAATATAATAGCCCGTTACGTCAATTGAACACCATCGGACCATCCATTGTTAGTGCACAGGCTTCTCGTACATGAACCCGCTACGTATGCTTTACAAATATGACCACCTTGCTCGTTCTAACCGGACGTGAATCAGAGGTGCCAAGCAACAGAAACAGTTTATTTTGTTTTCATTATCTAAGGCGGTAGACAGATAACTAACAGGTATTTCATCTAAAAGAAAACACTGCCGGCGTGTTAGAGATAAGCAAAAGACGCTTCCGCCTGTATGCAACAATATAAAATGTACTCTTCGTGATAACCTATGACAGGAACCATTCGAGTTTTCACCTAATATTGAAGTAAGTTACAAAATTAAATCATTGAAAATCAATATAATATAGATGGCGCTAAATATAACTTACTATGTATCAACCGACAGGGCCAGTGGCATTGATTTTTGTTAACTAACCGAATAGGGAGGTATCTGCAAAAAACACTGCAGGCGTGTTGGAAATAAGCATAAGACGTTTCCGCCTGTATGAAACAACATAAAATGTACTCTTCGTAATAACCTATGACAGGAACCATTCGAGTTTTCACCTAATATTGAAGTAAGTTACAAAATTCGTGAAATCATTGAAAATCAATACAATATAGATGTCGCTATTCGAGCGCGAATGATTCACGAAAGCATCAGGTGACATGGTTAAAGGAGCACACACGAGTGCCGGAGGACACCAGCCTGGACTAATTACCCTCAATGGGCCACGACTGAGGTTCGCACGAACCACGAGAGCTGAACAATAGTGGCATACCAATATATATACATACATATATACGTTAGTGTATATACACGAGTATGGATACAGATATATTCGATTATACACGGTCCAGACGAGCAAAGCTAAAGCGAGAGAGTGTTTCTCGCTCGTGCGTCCATGTCAGAGGTCGCGGTCGCGGCCGGTCAATCAGTCAATACTAATTCAACGTTCATTTATTACAATCTTGTCCTATTATTATAACTCGGTCGCGTGAACAAGCCCAGGTGACGCTTCGTCCAGCGAATGTTCCAAATTTTACACGAAATTTGTTTATCAACGCATCAGTAAACGATCGACCTTCTCGAGAAAGAAAAACAAAACAGCTCGATGCTACACCGAACGATCAAATCAAATCATTATGTCCCAATGTACCAGGAGACTTCAATTTGAATTTCAAGGACGTTGTTGTTTCCATTAAAAATAGACTATGCTTTTTTTCCTCTTCGACTGTCGTTTATTTTCGGTCACATCACGAACCGTAAACTCGTGAAGGAAAAGATAAGTCTTTTTTATTGTTTTATCACTCGTCGATTGTCCCAACCGCTTCTTTCAATTTATTTCTTATTCCTTCACGTCACGGGAGACTTTGCACGTACCGTTTAGAATTGCAAATACCAAACTGGGAAAAAAAATGTAACGCGCTTCTCGGATCATCGTTCCTAGTATTCATATATAGACGGATTGCGACAATACCGGGTCCATTCATACGTAATAATTCGAATTGCTGATACACTACAGAGACAAATAACAAATCGATCATTGTATATTTATGTTATCCGTATTTTCACGATAAAGGTGGAAGAGCGGAAGAGAATTTAATCGTCTAAAGTTTCAACATATGTATATATGTATTAACGCTTCAAGTTCTCAACAATCTCTCGGTGCTAATTGAATAATGTCCTACTTTGCAGTACAAGTGCTAGACTTAGCCCCAGTCAACTGTGCAGAAGCACTACAATATATATTATATTATACATCACACTAGAATGGCCATAGACGCGCATATATATATACAATTTAAGCTGGAACCCACTCGTAATTATTTGCGAATGGCGCGGTTGCGAGTGAAGTAAAACGGCACGCGAATTGGCACGTCGCATATTTTTTGCCTTCTCGTATCATTCCTCTTAATCCGTTTGGCGAAAATTCCCCGAAGCGAGGGTACTTCCCCACGCACCGTTTAGTTCCAAACGTTACGAGGCTTGTACACCGGCGGGAAACACCTGTACGTTTTGTAGCGTTCATTCGCATCGAAGCTTTTAGCTGAAAGTAGTTCACGTTCGCTATTGGAATTGGAACGCGACGATGTATCGAATATAATTGTTATTAATTTTTTTTTCATTGTAATTTGTAGACTCACTATTATCACCTTTGAAATATTTATCAATATGTAATCAAGCTAGTGTCACCGTAAGCTCAATACTCTTATCTCGATAATTGATTTCAGATGCCAAGGAAATAAACGGATAATCACGGATGTAGGGTGAAAAAAAAGATCACAGTAAACACACCACAGAACGAAGGCGAGGATGTCTCCGTGAAAAATGAATTCCTACGTTGATTATCACCAATTGATGGATGTTCCTTATTCCTGATGAAAAAACGTGCGTTACGTTCTGTGTGAAGATCCGAGTTGTCCGAACTTCTTGGAGGCATCAGTTGCCGCGTGGACGGACACAGTTTGACTGCCGGCCGGTTGTCCAAGCCCCTCATGGACATATCCCCGTGACAATGACCAGGGCGGACAGGAGGGAGGGATAAGAGATAGAACGAGATAGTAGAACGACCAGAAGCGCGTAACGAACCTGCGTGTGCGTCTGTGTACGTATGTGTGTATGCGTGGTCGTTCGGTGTTGCCGTTTGAAAATCAATATCAATCCATATTATCCCTCCTGGTACCGAGGCCCTCCTACGGTCTCCTTGCCAACTACTTATTCTTTTACTTTCGAACCGTCCGTGTGTTGCCACTGAGGCAGACGTACCGACGTGTAACACCGTGGGCCGATGGCTTTTGCACGGTTCGCACACTCCAGTTCGTATAATCGTTAGCGGTCCGTATGACCACTGGGCTTAGCTCTACTTTGGCCACTTTAATGGACGACGTACTCTCTCTTATTTCTTCTTTCGCGATACGTGCACCGAGAGATGCATATATGTGGGTAGTACCGCGGGGCGGGCGATCGTCGTTCGATGAATTTACTCGTCAGCCCCCTGTAACTCGTGTCATCATGCCACGGATCGTTGCCGTTACCCGGCATAAATATATCCCACTTAGACGTAATAAATGGGCTTTATTATATGTTAAAATGCTCTTGCTCCTTCTCGTTACGTCTATATTTATATATACACATTATATATATATATATATATATATATATAATGTG
>JAPYZU010002944.1:0-12223 GCA_030523005.1 Tryphoninae sp. B BG-2022a
TACAATTTTATCGCTGAACTTATCTCTCCGTGTTCTTTAAACATTGGCTTTCCAGCTAATAAAATTATATCTGCATGAGTATTTATATATTTTCACATTATTGTAAAATTTATTTTCAATAATAAACTTCGTTTTTATTTATAACCATTTTTCAATACTTGGATCATCTTTCCACGCTATATTTAATTTAGTTCGTAGACAATTGACGTATTTAACATTTTGAATCATCGGGGGGTAGCTATGTTTTATCGTTGAGTTTATATTTCCGTGTTCTATTAAACGTTGGCTTTCGAGCTGATAAAATTGGGTCTGCATGAGTATTTATAGTTATATATACGATATATATATATATATATATATATATATATTGCAGGTATTCGTAACATACGTATCGTGCTATACCATAGTACATACGACTAAACTGGCCGAGTAGTAGAGGGGGACGTAGTATGATAATAATGTACGTTAAGTACGTGTTTGTACTTACCCCTGAGGTGAGCCACCCCCGTGACGGAAGTTGCTAGCTCCGCCTATTTCGACTCTGGCTCGTCGTCGGGGTTGGTTGTTACGGGGGTGATCATAATAGGGAGGCGGTACCTGATGGTCGCAACCCGACGAGTCACGCCGTCCTGTGTGTATTTCACCCTCGCGTCGGGGGTGAGTTTTTCCATCCCGTGCGCCACGAACTCTCGTTGCGAGAGATACGCGAGAACGGCTCTGACCGCGTGGACGGTCGACGCTCTCGCACAAGCAACTGCAAACTAAAAAATTAGTTAGTCTTCGAAACTCCCGAGTTTCAAAGATATCGCAACAATTTACGATTATTCGGTATCGTCGACGATCGCGAAGTTGCCCTTTCGATAAGGGCTCGTAGTGTACGAGTGGACCATTTCGGAGAGTGAGAATCGACCAGTGAAATTCAAGGAAAAGCTATTAGGTATGTGATTTTTAATTATTCTTTCAACGAGTAAGTCCAACGATAATGCTACTTAATGATAGAAGGAAAATGTATAGCCCCCATCCTATGTACGACAATTTGACGAATTTACGTACGAAGAAGAAGGCTCTTGTAAGAGCAGCAATATCAAATTTTCAGTCGACAAATATCTATCGACGAAGAGCTTTAACTTAATTTATCAGAATTCGATTCGAACCATTTTGTTTTTTAGAATTCTTTCGTCCATTACAAATTTTATGAAAAATAGCCAGGTTGTTTGTGAATCAGGGTTTCTCTCGCCCTCTTTACACTTCTCCAAAGAAGGTACCATTTTATGAAAGAGAAATTAAGAAAAGATAAATAACTAATAATCGTTATTTTAGTGATTTTAAAAATTAATGTCATTTTTAAGGGTGATATTCGTCCGCTAAATATTAAAAATAATTGTTGATTTGTCCCGACAATTTATCCGGCTATTCTTTAAAAATCTTCACCCTTCTTCAAGATCCGTAGCCGTTACGCACCAAGAGATACTTATTTAAAAATGAATCGCGACGAAAATAAATTGATAGTCGATTCACGCGCGTTGCTCCGAGCGGACAAACTGGTCCCGCGGGACGAGGGAGCGCTTCGCTCCGTCTCTTTTTCACTCGTTCTCGTATTTTCCCTCGAAGGCACCCGTGAGTTCGAGGGATCGAGCATTCGTCCATCTCGTTTCCTCCCGCGTTTCGAAGTCGAGGGGAATCCCGAAAGAACGCGATCCCGTCGCGCACTCGTTCACCGTCGGGGCAAACATAAACCGTAAACTGTTTGTACCGGGGATTAGCCCTGCGTTCTACACTCCATGCAACAATTATATTTACTAACGATTTTGACAAACAGACCTATCTTCTGCCCTCGGAACGATCGACTCGATTTTTAAACGACTATATAAAAGTCACAGTAGATCAGTGACGTTTATCGTAAAAGGGCACGTGTTATTGAGACGCACAAGGGGTTGTCTTTGCAAAAAAGGGTTGCAATTCTAAATTATCACTTAGATATGTCTCCGACAATTCGTTTGTTAATAAATTTATAATAGCGTTGATTAAAAATTTGATCAAACAGCAAAATCTACGTTCACAGTAGAATCGTCCAGTACAGATCAGACATATTAATTCATCGCGTTAATTCTAACCGATTAATAAATCGCTAGCCATCAACAATTACCGCGATCGAAAGTGAGCGAATAAATTATTTCCTATTATTCAAGCCAACTCCCGCAATCCATCGATCAAAGTTTCAAGATTTATTTTTAAGCCAAAACTTGAAATGGATATGAAATCGTTTTGATCCGCCCTCGAGGCAAAAAGGATTTCGCCGCTAGCTAGAATATTATCGTATCACCGTAATGGATACTTCAATGATAAAAAGTTGATGAAGATAGAATTAAAGTGCTCGATTTACTGGCTGGGAGGATAAAAAACGAAGTGACATGAAGCCGGAAGCCAACAAGGTCGAAACTAATGCATCGATATGATTTTTCGTAATCCCCACTTTTTAAAAGATAATTATTCGCGAATGACCACGAACTTGAATAATTAAAGGACAATATAAATCTATTAGTTATGAATCTAATTGGGTGTTGCTCAGTGCTTTGATCGATATTAATTCGTAGTTTCACAGAAGCGTTCCGTCGCCCACTCGTATTTCGCCGTCGAATATATTTTCAATTATCGATATTCGTGTTTTCGTTTAGCGATCGATTCGCTCTAATTAGTCTAATTATCTTAAAGTCGTGCGAGCAAGGTATGTATAACCTCGAGGACAAGTGCGTCGGGTTTCCGGTCGACACGGCTTAATGGGGGGAGCGTAAATTCGTTGATTAAATCGGAGAAAAGGCGAGAGGGTTGGGAAGACGGGAGGGGGGAGGTCATCCGACGTACGCGTGCGTTCCTCCGTGCTTTGTCAGAATTTCGTTAATATTTAATTCAAAATATAATCAGTATAATTGACGGTACCAGCCCCCTCGTAGTTCCCACAAATAAGCATAGACAGCTGTTCTAACATACCACGGATTTGTTGGTCGACGAGCGCCGGACTCGAAAACAAATCCAATTTTGTTTTCCCCGATGTGTGACGTTAGAAAGAAAATAAATAAATAAAATATCTTGAATTATTAATAGCTGTTAAATCAAGTGATTAAACCGATGACTATAACAAGGATTTGATGTACGAGGAGAAATACTTCACGTAAAATTGAAATTATTCGATTGGAAATGATAAAGAAAAAGAAACGATTTGCTTAGTAACAGAACAAATGTTTTTTTTCCATTTCTTCTCCCCCCCCCCCCCTCTTTCCCCCACTCTCGGAATTTCTACGATAAATCATGCGAAGATTTCGAGAGAATTGCGCGTACAATTACAGGCAGAATGGAATGGGAAGAAAAGCGTTTCTGGGGAGGTCGTCTTCGCCTTCGCGTTCTTGAAATAGCGTAAGAACGAGGAGAGCTTTAGCACGGGAACGGGGAATAGCAGCGAGTACGCGCGGAGGAGAAGACGAGATGAGAGAGGATATAAAGGCGAGGAGTTGGTAAAAGGGAGAAGGGAAATAGCAGTGATGGGAGTTCGGATGAAGTATAACGTGTGCATGCGAGAGAAGGTGGAAGAGAGATACTCATGATGGAAGCACGGAGATTTAACAACGTTACAATGAACGAGCTTTTGCTATCTTGTTCGCTCTCCCTCTCTCTCTCTCTCTTTCATTCCCTTTCTCATCGTTTCTCTCGGCGCCCAGAGCTTTCGTTTCCTCACCCTCTACCACGATTCTCCACCTCCGGTCGGCTTTCCAGAAGCGAGAGAGGACGCAGATTGAATTGTAAAATAACCAAGATGACAGAGGGAGGAACAATGCACTCGTTCTTGCTACAGCATTGCGCTGTTTGCATTTAAATAATCCGCTAGAAGAAGCGGGAAACGATAACGACGGAAACGAGCTCCGTTATTAATTTTTATCGACCATTATGAATACAAGTATAAAAACAAACGCGTATATATATATATATACGATAAAAATTCTACGATGCAATTGATTTCATCTCGTTGATCAGTTATCTTCGATTTGATCGTAAATTTATGTAAACAACAATGAAATTAATTATTCTTCATAGTTGCATGAAACCTTCATGGTCGCGTCGAAACGATTCTCTCCCTCTAATCGTATCGTTTCGAGGCCCAATCTCTGGCGCGCAAATACAAGTGGCGAGTAATTAATGCGGTTTGTTCGTCTCTCGAATGGTCAGAAAATCGTAGTTGTGGGTATGAAGTAAAGAGAGGTGGGATCGAGTTTCCCAGAGACCAGAGCTTGGAGAACAGAGAGAAAGCGACCGAGAGTACGAGTAGAACGTGCATTGGGCGAAACGTCGGAGATCGGGTTATCTGCGCTCTCGCAAAGAGGAGGAGAGATCGCGGCCGAGAGAGAGAGAGGGAGAGAGAGAGAGAGAGAGAGAGAGAGAGAGAGAGAGAGAGGGAGAGAGAGAGAGGAAGAGAATCGGTAGCAAACCAGTAGGAAGGATGGCCGAAGAGCTGGGCCAACGATTTCATACGTATATATCTGTGTATGTATAGATAGCAGGCCCCTATCCTCGACGCTTCGCATTGTTTCACGGTGGATGAGAATTTAATTTGCACGAGGAGATGCGAGAGGGCGCGAGAGTTCGAGGGGGTTGAACAGGGGGAGAGACGCCGTTGGTGGAAGTCCGGAAACGAAAGAGGGAGAGAGAGAGAAAGCGCAGGGGGAGGGGGGGGGGTGTTGGAGGGAGACAAGCCTCGTACAGATCGGATGGGTGCTGGCTTGTTTAAACGTGGGTGGGAGTGTCAAATTGAATTACCCTCCCCCGCGTGTTTTACGGCCCCCGGGGACATTTTGCCGTGTGCCGCACCGACGAGACCGGCTTCTCTTCCCTTCTCGACTATCTCACTCTCTCGCCGTTTCCACCTCTAGCTACATATATACAATATATGGGCATTGCAACCGGGAGTAGATACCTTCATGGAAGGCGTTTTCAATTAAAATCAACGCTGGTAGGGTCGCTGCTAGGTATATATGTATATATATACTTCTTTATATACGTCGCATCACCCATTCTCCCATCGCGTTTCGCCGTTGTCGCTTCCACCCTTTCCCTCTGTTAATCTCTGCGTTCGCATGTCGCGAAAATTAACGAATTCACTGTAACAACAAACTTTTTCTCGAATGAACGTTGAAGGAAACGCTTCGCGAATTCATTGAACGGAAATTCGGAGATAAAAGCTCGTTCGTGTGTACGAATGAATGTAGGAGAAGGGATGGAAAAGAACGGGAGAGGGAGAGAGAGATAGGATGAAAGTGGAAAATTTTCCCTCAAGGGCGAGAGAACAGACGCTCGGCTTCGCTCGAAGAGAACTAACGACGTAAGAGGATAAGGAACTTGATTCAACAGAACCAAGAGAGAGAAAGAGAGAGAGATAGGCTGACGGCGCGTTCGCTTCTGCGAAAGTCCAACTTCGCTTATTTTCGCAGCCACAGCAGCGGAACGACGATAGAGCACTAGAGTTTTTTACGAGTAGGTACGCCATCTCGTGGCAGTCATAGCGAACTATGTACGTACCTGTATAGATATATATACGTCCTCTCTTACTGTGAAGAAAGAGGCGAAGTTGACGGAAGGAAACCCACGAGACTAGTCGTTAGCAATAAAATAATGAGGAGAACGTAAAAAAAAAGCGTAGGACAATTTTTACCTCGAGCGAATTTGATGAAGGAGACGAAATCTAGCTTTGACCGAATGAAAGTGACGCAAGATGCTTTGCTGGGAAACTCACGAAACGTTTAGTATAAACAAAACGATGGATCGTGTTTTTCTTTTTTCATTCTTTTTCGTTTCAATGGAGAAGTAATGTATCACGAGCTGCTTTAATTATCGATGGAAAGAGAAAAAGAACGAAGCGAGGGAGAAAGAGTGAGAGAGAGGGAGAGTAGTTGATTTTCCGTGAGAATCTCCCTAACGAAAGCCCCAGCTTTGATCGAAGAGTTTAATCCGTCGGTTATTGCGCCGCTCTCATCGTACACCCACCTTCGTCTGTTGCGGTAACGCGAGGATTTTCTTAATCACCGTCGGCCAATCTGTCGAGAAGCGATCGTTAAGAGAAAGGAAAGCAGACGCGAGAAATCCCTCTTCGTCTATGAAAACAAAACGCATCGAAGCTTCGATAAACTTGATTAGGGAATATGAGAGCGAGAAGAACTCCGAGTTTTAGTTTTAATCAAATTTTCGAGAGAAGTTTAGACGTTACGAAGAAATCTACTTAGTTCGTGCGCGAGCAAATCGATTTTTGTATTTTAGGAAAACTGTGGAAATTAGGAAGACTGATACGACCATGAGAATTCTAGAAAACTACTCGATGCGATCGGTCTGACCATTACCGACTGTAATCACTGGAGACGATCTATACGATGGCAATTTCAGTAAGTACTTTCCATACATGTGAAGCTCGCTATCGGAACAAATTACCGAGTACATGCATCGATATGCGCGCCGTTAGCGAAGATTGGGAGTTTTTTATACCCCGGACATTGATTCTAGTGGTTACGGACGAATATGGTCAGACACCGTTTCGCGATGAATAATTTCGTAACGTTGATGTATATGCCCCGATTCTCTCCGGTATATACGAAAAACAGAAAACGAGAGACCGGAGAGAGATTCGCACAGATTGGAGGGTGTGCAGGAGCATCGTACAAAAGGATGGGGGTGGTAGGGGGTTGAAATGAGAAAGGAAAAAACCAAATAGACGGAATGAAAAAAGACTGTCCGTACGGTATTTTTTTTCCTCTTTCGTTGTTTCAGAATGGAGGGAGTCGTGTTATTGTCGATGCCGGCCCACGCATCGTCCCAAAAATCGGCCGAGTCGAGTTCTCAACCGCAACCGCACGCTAAACCAAATCAGGTAGGTACTATCGCTCTCTCGCGTATACACGTACGCGACTTACCGTTTTCGAGGTCCGCGCAACATTCGTTCGTTATCCTAGCAACAAACCAGAAAAATAAATTAAAAGCAATCGATCCATTGTCCATACGTTTGGTATTTTCCTCGACGGTGATGTGTACGTTACGTTTCAATTGTTATTACAAAAAAAAAGCAGAAAGGATCGCAAGAGCTGCGTCGTGCGACTATAGCATTTAGGAGTTACAGGTCGGCACTGTCTCGTTGTACGGTATTCACATAGTGTCCCTCGTCATCGAGGGACAGGAGAGACTCTGTCTGGCTCAGATAAGCAACACGCTGCTCAAGCAATTCAGTTACAACGAGATACACAATCGTCGCGTTGCGCTCGGCATAACTTGCGTCCAGTGCACACCCGTGCAGTTGGAAATATTGCGAAGAGCCGGGGCGATGCCACCGTCCTCGCGCAGATGCGGAATGATAACGAGGAGGGAGGCCGAACGTCTGTGCAAATCTTTCCTCAGCGATAACGCACCCCCGAGGTTGGCAACGTTATTCTTTCCCTTCTTTCGTTATCTTTTCTCACCCTTTGTAAAGTGTAATAATTTCAATCCCATAAAATCGAGTAATTAAATAATTGTCATTCCAACGACAGACTTCCGGAAGACTTTGCTTTCTCCGTTCATCACGAGTGCGGCTGGGGTTGTCGCGGTGCTTTTTTACCTTCGCGTTACAACAGTTCGCGAGCCAAGTGCATCAAATGTGCCTGCTGCGGATTGTTCTTCTCGCCGAACAAATTTATATTTCATTCGCATCGTACCGGCCCGACCGATAAATACGTACAGCCTGACGCGGCCAATTTCAACTCGTGGCGACGACACATGAAACTTTCCGGAAATCCACCGGATGATATCGTCCACGCGTGGGAGGATGTCAAAGCGATGTTCAACGGTGGTACGAGAAAACGTCTACTCTCGAAACCGGGTAGCGGCGGTGCAAGTCACACCGACGACGCATGGGAAGAAGTAAAAGCGATTTTCAATCCACGCAAACGTTTGGCCGGTAATTCGATGAATCCTCGGGAAACTCCCGTGCCATCGAAAAAACCGAGGTCTTCACCGACGATTCAAATTCCACCGAATTCTCCGATCCCTGTTCAATTGGCTGCTCATCCAAGAGTCCCACCCTTTCCCGAACTTCCTCTTCCTCTCTCCCGAAGTCTCGTCATGGATTACGTCTGGCATCAACATCAACAAGCCGCTGCAGTAGCCGCTGCCAAAACTCCCGGTTTCGCGTTTCCACCGTACGCGATTCCGTGGCTCGCCAAAAGAGGACCCGTTCTTTTCCCAGGTACGTCAATAAATCAAGAGGTCATCGCTTTTCTATCATTACAATGTTATTTATTCGTTGTATTATCATAGAAATCATTCGTATCCTCGATTAACTCAAGATTAAGAGTTCATTTCTCAATTTTTATATACGATCAAATCCGATAATAAATAAATTACAAATACAAAAATTCTTATATCGCATTGCGTTCTCATAACGCAAAAATGCTTCGAAGTATCTACCAAATTATCTGAACATAAATATGACCTTTGCACTATAAGTAGGACTTACTTACAATTTATCAAAATGCGTTTTATTAATCGTGACATTTTTAAAAATTTTTATAAATAATAACAAATCGTGTTATTAACGAATCATTTTTTTTGTTTATCAACAAATTAGGTTAGTTACTTACTTACAATTTATCAAAATGCGTTTTATTAATCGTGACATTTAAAAATTTGTTATAAATAATAAAAAATCGTATTATTAACGTATTATTTTTTTTGTTTATCAACAAATTAGGTCCACTGCCTCCTCCATTGACCGGTACCGCAGCAACGGAGCCGCTAATTCCTGCCACAGTTCCCGCCCCTCTTCATCAATCGGCCTTCCGTCCTGTGATACGATCGTCACCGATCGTGGAATCTCCTCCTGTGACCCGCGATCACGAGCCGTCGGACGCGAGTACGGTCAATACCGAAGTCGATTCGGACGACGAGGTTGACATCGAGACAATGGAGGATGAGGAACCAGCGGGTAATTCATCTTCGAACGTCAATTCCGCTATTCAAAATCTTCAAAGCAACGTTACGACTGCAAATTCCGGAACGAGCAGCAATCACAGCGGTCGAAGTGCCTCGCCCTTGTGCTGGAGTCCGGCGCGTGAGACCGTGAGTGATGACAAAATGTTAATTTTTTAAAATCCACTCAATTTTTTTCTAAAATAAATCAACACTAATCCACTCGAATCATTTTTATTTTCAATCGCAAGGAAAATACGATTCTTTTTTAATCTAAGCTCGAGCTTTGTCCGTGTGAAACGTTTAACCCGTAGCCACCACACTATTTTTGAGGTCACACACTCACCACACTTGTGTCAATTTGCACTTTGACTTTTTAAAACTTCTTATCTCATCCATGAATGTATGGAATTAAGCTTTTAACATCACTTTTTAGGGGTAACAGTTCCTCAGTAATCGATTGCAATCGTCAAAAAAGTTGAAAAATAAAGTTTTATTGTAGAAAAATGGCCAAATTCAAGAAAGGAATTTTGCAAAACTTTTTTGTTGTTGTTTAAATGCCATGTAAATGTTAATTAAGATATCAGCAAGTTTCTTGCACGAAATGAAAGATAAGAAGTCATATTTTAAGGAAAAAAATAGTCCGGAATGATTCTAAGAAATTTAAGATTTTTTAAGCGTGCCTGAAAATGAATTAATTTTGTAGGGGAAAAAAACGTTTAACAGCGATTCAAATTTTATCGAGTTTATTCAATCTAATATTATTTCGCGTATACGTTCGATAACAATTGGTAAGCACTTGATAACGAGTGAACGATAGAGACAAGCCCAAACACTCGTGCGCAAGCGCGTTCTTTTGACAGACCGAGTAAGTGCGTGTGTTAGCCCCCCCCTTCCCCCGACCCACCCTCATTCTTACGTTGATAGCCTCGTGTCGAGTAATCGTGCGACAAACACGCCGATGAATTTTACTCGTCAAACGTGAAGTGCCGTCGTCGGACAATCACGGTGCCGAGGTTCGAACAAAAACGAATGGCTCTCATTGTCAGCTCGGTATATTCGTATAACCATAGACACGTGCACGCGACCTGAAACACATCGAGCACGCGACCCTTTTCGTGCGAAAATAATACAGTCTAGTGGAGTTCGCGACAGTGCACGTTTATACGATCTTGAAACATTAAGCTTATATTTTTTGAACACACGTAATCAATTAATAATTAACAGAGTTGGATACTTCGGTCTCTCTCTCTCTCTCCCTCTCTCTCTCTCTCTCTCTCTCTTACGAAACAGTGTGCAAATATTTGATCTCCCGATATTCCGTTAGCTCGAACAAATTAATCGACGAATGGAAAAATAATTGTCGCGCCAACTGGAAAATAATAAACGAGGATTACGATGACGATAAAATCGATTTACTTACTTTACGATAAGGATGCGTACAATCGCTCGTTGATCGTCCTCGTCCCGTTGACCGAAGCAAACGCGGGAGGGAGAGGCTGACAGGGTGAAAAGCTTACACAAGCACACATCCTTAATCGATCCTCGATAGCAGCAATAACCAAGTGTATGTGTCTTGTAACCCGAGATACGCTCCACCCTTGTACCACACTGAGGGGTGTTTGTTACGTCCTGCAACGCGTGTCGCCTCGAGCTCCAACCGGCATAAGAGAGACGCACAATGTAGCAAAGGGCTACCTGCATTGGTGAGCAAACCTTTTTTTCTTCGAACCGCCTTAATCGAATTAACGTTATCTAACCGTCCTAGACGATAGGACTTGGTTCTACTCGTTTGTTTTCTCCGGAGAATCCGGTCCGGCTCTGACACACACGTGACAAGAACATACAACGCGAGACACAATTTAATTATGAATTCATTTTATCAACGATCACGATTATATTGCCTCTGCGATTATTTCAACTTTTGCACATTATAATTCTACACAAATATTTTCTTCATTAATTCTAATAATGCGATGCAACGATTGTTATCATTGTTATTGTTAATATCGAGTGAGAAGAATATTTCAGTAAATTATTTTACGAATTTAAATTTGCGTGATTCTGTATCCATGATAATTACAATAGCTCGCCTATCATCGTTTCTACGAATAAGAGTCTACTAAATGGAATGTAGGTATCTACTTCTAGGTATAATATTCGATTCTTTTCATTACAGAGAATATTTCAACCCTACTCGTGGAATAATGCGAGGGCATTTCTAATGGCTCATGCTCGTTCCTATTGCTATACTACTCGTTTATACCCACTGTATATATATATATATATATATATATATATATAGATCTCTCGAGAATTTGCTCTGCTGTGGTCTACGACTGCTCGATTCCCAGCCCTCATCAATCCCGATAATTATTGTGTCAGTAAATACGCGCTGCTCACGTTTTCCACGTAGTTGCTCCCTCTCTGCCACCCCCCCCCCCCCTCCCTCCCTCTTCAGTATCCCATCGTCGCACTAATGTACGTACATTTGTATATCTATCGGTCTATTCGATGGTGGCGCAAAACCGGAACGTAAACAAAGAGACAATGGACTAGAGAATCGTACATTACGTATATAATCCCATGTGACGAGTTAGCTGCCTATGTACGTATATGTGGAATGTATACGCGGCAGAGCCTTTTTGTGGTCGCGATATAATTAAATGAATCGACCGACGGTACCGTTCGATATTATTTTGATGTTTTTTTTGAACGATGAAGACTCGAAATGTTATATGAATATACAGGGTCAGTTTCATAAGGCATAAAAGGCTTTATTTTAACGTAGATGGGATCATTACAAACAAAACTTGCAAATATACATTGGGGATATTTTTAATAGTTTACGACATATAAATGTTTAAAGTTGGTCCAATGAGAGCGGGTCGTGAAGCGTTGGAACCGCCCACTCCGCACAGTGTAGGGCGTAGATTGCAAAATTCAGAGCAGTCAATTTTATTTATTATATTATTACGCAGTCATTTTTATTTCTCGAGCATTGATTGCTTTGAGTTTTGCCGAGCATGCCGAGAAACGTTAGAACCGCCCACTCCAGACAGCCAATGCCCGAGAAATGAAAATGACTGCGTAATAATATAATAAATAAAATTCACTGCTCTGAATTTTGCAATATCAAATGTAACGCCCCACACTGTGTTATCTCTACAGCTAGGGTGGGAGTGGGCGGTTCCAACGCTTCTCGGCGTGCTCTGATTGGACCAACTTTAAAAACGTATATCTCGTAAAT
>JAPYZU010002945.1:0-12802 GCA_030523005.1 Tryphoninae sp. B BG-2022a
TCATTACTCTTGTAATCAATTTGTATATATATATATATATATATATATATATATATATATATATATATATATATATTGTAAGCGACAACTATGCGTCTTCATATATTTCGTATTTTACCGGGCTTAACCTGCCACGAATTTGAGTAGCCATGTTTATGATTATCTTCGTGCGTTTCTCTCCATAGTGCAATTTGCTACGTTCTTGTATGTGGTGTATGCACGGGGTGCATATTTGATAAATGAACATATTCTCTCATGTTTGTGGTAGAATCGGGCGAGAAAGTGTGAGAGAGATAGATGCCTCATCCTTACGCATCAGGCTTGACTGCGCTATCTCTTGCGTGGATTACGACGGCTAAGCCACCGCCGTTCCGTTTTCCAATTACCACGGTCAATATATGTATATACATGTGCGTATGTGTATAGGTCGCGAGCTTCTGTGCGAATGCTGTTGCTATTGCTCGTACCGCTGCTTGTAAGGTTATGCGGCTTGTTACAACCCATTGAATCCGCCCTATCTTCTCTCGTCTCATCATGTATCTATCTTCCTCCCTTCATCTCCCTGGGTACAATCAGAATTCTACAGGCAAGGCATGCTCCATATTCCTATACGTATACAAACTCCTTTTAGCTCTGACGCCCTCGCACTCTAAGAGCATATCCTACTCCCCACGCGACTTCGTGTGTGCCAAGAGGATTCCGGCTCTCTCTCTCTCTCTCTCTCTCTCTCTCTCTCTCTCTTTCTCTCTCTTTCCTCGTTCTCAATCCCAGTGGTGTCTTCGCGTTCCGAACGCTACTTTGGAGGATAGAGCCCATTGGGGCCCGTGTCTGTGCGAGGGAGATTCGTGCAAGAACCCAATTCGTGGAACGCCCAAGGTTGGGAGTCGACAGATCTCTTAGGGTACGTCCGAGCTTCGGTGCATCATCCTCACATACACACACACACCTACATGCACACACACACACACACACACACATATATATATAGATATATATATATATATATATATATATATATATATATATATTCGCGCCTTTCTCCAAGTACCTACAAATTTTGTACGCTATACCACTCTATGACAGGAGAGAATGGTAATTGGAAATTCTGAAAGGGAATTTCCAAAAGTGTTTCGGATGGCAAGCACGATGGGAGCGCTGTTAGAGGGATATATATATAGAGATAGAGAGAGAGGGACAGACAGACAGAGAGAGAGAGGGAGAGATAGAGAGTGAATGGATTGAACGAGGGAGAGCGGAGGTTTTATTATCTATTATTAAAAGAGAGGCCGCGCAACTCGTTCGCAGTGGAAGAGACCAAGTTTCATCCACGTACTCGCAATTATCCTAATCCACTTAGCTTGTCGCGTCAAGTAAAATTATTTCCGAATTCTATAATGGCGCCGAAAGTGGGATTCGCGGAGCGTTAACCGACAGTCGGTGCATTTATAATACTCAAGAGTTTCAATAGCGAGCACAGCACGTTCCAGGTTGTGGTTTATCAAAACCTATTAGGAAATTACGGTATTTCCTAAATGGAGTATGGCTGCTCTACTTTTTGAATACATATTCTCTAGCATTCGGACTTCACGAAATGAAACATTCGTTTTTTCACCAAATATTTCACGTGCTCGACCGTCGATGTATTGTGACAGCGTCGCGACGGTTACCCAGTATTTCTTCGTATAATCCTTCGATCAGCATTCCCGCATCGACATTCCGGTTGTTGACTCGGCATGCATAGAGGGCGTGTGCGCGAGACAGAGAGAGAAGACGAACGAAGGGACGAAAAAACCAATCTTTGTCTCTGAGGTATTCCCAGCGGAGAAAGCTCGTAGAAACGTTGACACGAATTCACATTCTCGAGTGTACGTATACGTGTGGACGCAGGTACATACATATATATATAGAGCGATCGTATGTTAAATGCAGATATATGCTGTACGAAAATCTATAGAAGGGGGAAAAAGGGAAGTTTTCTCGCCTCTCGATCCTCTTCATTCTCTTTTTTCCACCTTGCACGTGCTTTTTATCTCCCGTCACACGGAAATCGTATAATTGGGAATTCCCAAGAGAATGGAAAAGTTTTTCGTGGCGTCTAACCGGCGGTCTCGCTCGTCGAGAATCTCACATACCTACTAAGCTTTCTCATAAAAAAAAAGAAAAACCAAAACCAAAAAAATCTCGGTCTACCACGCGGTATCTCTCGCTCCACGATCCGAAGTTGTATTTTTCAACGAAATAAAAGGAAAGACGAATGGAGAAAGGGAACGAGATGAGAAAGGTCGTTGGGTCATCCCCGACGTACTTCTTCCCCTGTTCGCTCACCACGTCGTGGTTTTTAATTGTCGCTGGTGAACGCGCGACTTTTCTCTCGCTGGACCCTGCGCGCCAATGCGAACAATTAAAATCCAACAGTCTCGCTTGCATCAACGGACCGCCGGGTGGTTTTCTTTTTTTTAGGAAATTTGTCCACATTTCCGGAAGTTTCATTCGCGTGGTTTTTTTGTCTCTTCCGAGTTCTTTTTTAACTTAAAGGATTAGCCGGATCGCGCAATGGCTCGAGCTTGGTAATATCTCTCTGAGCGAAGCATGCGATGAAATACGGACGAAAAATAAACGTAAGCGGCGGAGAGAGAAAGAGAGAGAGAGAGAGAGAGAGAGAGAGAGTGAGGAAGAAAGAGCTACACTCGTAATTGGTCGGTCGGACCAAGCGAGTTCTCGTCTCGGCACCGGGTGTTGTAATTAAGAATTGTAAAAGAGAATATTTCGAGCAAACGTTACAACGACGAAGTGAGAAAAGTAGGAATATCGGTATATATACATACAAACACATCGGGAAGGAAGAGATGAAACAGAAGAGTGACAAAACGAGGGTTGTGCTAGGGAGTTTGTGTCGCGTACGTCGTACATAGAGTCGGGCAGAGAGCCGTGTCTCCCCAAGGGTTAAGTGCACCAACGCTAATTGTCCTCAGTCTTTCCATTTCTCTTTTTCTTTTCCCCTTCTATCTCTCCTCAACCACCTTCTCCTACGCTTTTCCTCCAACCGAACCACCTACCAAGCTCTCGCGCCTTGTCCTGGAATTGCCCAAAGCTCTTTCTTCCCAACGCTCTTCTCACATCCCTTTACCCCGATTCGCCCACTTTTAGTATCCAACTATTTCTATTCCCTTCTATATATTTTTTCTTGTTACTGTTTTTTTGTTGTTTTTTTATGTTCGTCTCGTCTTCTCTATTTGAGATTATTCTCGCTCTCGTTGCTGCTTTCGGTTAACCACAGCGTAGTATTCGATTGCCCCGAGTACCTAGCTCGGATATACACGACCCAAGAAATATTCTTAATGCTATTCGGACACCCGGTATAAGCCGATCGAAAGAAATCCATGGATATCTTGTGTTCATAAAAATCGCAGAATCATGAATCTCGACCCAAGGCTGGTCGCATTAAAGTATCAGCTCAACCTGTATACAGATACACTTTGCGAGGGGGAGGGGGGTGGGGTATATAACGTATATCAGTAAATGAATGTGTAGGGGAGATGTTCGTACGATCGTCCGGGGAATACCATCGAGGACCCACCGTACACACGCGGACACATAAATTTACCGATACGCGCTGAATGAGAGGAAGGGCGTAATCCCTTGAGTACAATCGACCAACTTACCGTCGGTAATTGCCATTCGCTCGGCGACCGCTTCCGACTACGCGCTTTAACCCCCAATTCTTCCTTGGTGTTCCTCTCATTCGCTCTTTTACACTTTTTCTTCAATGGAATATTCGTGAAAGTGTGGGCGCGATAATCATCGCAACCGGCACGATTAATACAATATGCTTCGTTAGAGAACTTGTATGATGCTCGCGTCCGAATTTTCTGCGATGAACGTTATTCGTATAATTTTCTGTTGAATGAATGAGAACAGAGGTATAGCGTTGCGAAAAGCCGATTTTTCGAGGTTTCGCGATACCGATCGAAATTCGTCGTATCGAATTCGAGTGAATTTTAATTCTTTTCAAAGCTCTATGTCGATCCTAAATTTCCGTATAACAAGAAAATCATGGTTTCGTTTTAGAATTTTCGGATTTTATCGATTGTATGTGGGAAAATCGTTATTTCGCTTTTTTGCGTTTTTCTCATAGAATTTTTGAGATATCGGTAAAAATAACATTATATTCTTCATCAGCGACAAATTTCTGATCCCACAACCATCCAACAAAGTCTTTTTGGACGAATAAAAAATTTGACCCCTGGAGTGCCGATAGTCGACATTCATGATTTTACTTTCGGCACTTTAGGAGGTGCAGAGGGGTAAATTTTTTTTTATCTGAAAAGACTTTGTAGCATCACTTCGGAATCGGAAATTTCCCGCGTAACACGAATACGATGAAATAAAGCGGTTTCTATTTTTACAGGTCCCTGTACAAAGTAATTGGCCCCATCCTAGGCATAACAGGGTGTAGAAGGGTATAGATAAATCGAATTTCCTTGATTACGATCCGACCGAATTAAAGAAAATAAAGAAACACGAGGGTGATTAAAGGGTGGGTAGAAAAATAACTATCTCATCTATCGTAATTTCAAGAAGCCCTCGTACCTCAATCGTGGAACGAAGACCCAGCAAAATACGTATCCGGTCCACTTTTCCGTCGACCGAAAAACATCGTTACTCCGCCACATCTTGGCGAAGATAAAAGAAGAATGGCGAAAAGGGTTGTTGTTCCAGGCGGAACGGTAAGGACAGAGGGTGATATAAAGAATACGAGATAGATGGGGTGGTGGAGCGAAAGAGTGAAATGGGCCAGCCACGGAGCACTTATCTCTCCGTGGCCTCGGTGCGAGAAAACACGGACGAGAGGAAAAGTTGCCAAACGTTTACTTCATCCGGGCAGAACATTGTGGCGGAGAGTGCACGGCGGTGAAGGAAAAGAGGGCGGAAACCAGGACGGGTGTTCGGTGTGAGAAAGAACTTCGTGCTCGCTATGTTATAGCTTGCGACTTATCGAAGGCCCTGCAACGTCGAAGGGATTCACACGACGATGTATGTTACGCTTGTAGATGTACGTGTATATACACGTATATTATACGCCGGCACGGATTCGCATAGGCCGGTAGCTGACGCTTCCGCGTCGATCCAGAAGAGCCGCTAAATCGACATGACTGAGAGTTGTACGAGGGAGGAAGAACGAAAAAAAAAGAAAAAAAAATGAGCGAGATTTTCCGCTTGCGTCCTTGAACCGTCAACGAGAACGATCGAGACTCTCGTAGGTCGACAGAGAGAAATCGATTCTTACGGGCGATGGTAAGGGGCAATCACGAAATAGGAAGGCAGGGCGGCTAACTTTGAAGGGGAGAATGTACAACGTCAAAATTGATGAACGAGTTTGACTTGGCAAGACCGGGGCTGTCGTGTGCTTCTTTTTGCTTAGAGTCCGGAAGGAATTTTCTAAGGACATACGAGCTCAAGGGCGGCTCAGACGCGACGGTAGGTAGGGTAGAATCGTGATCGATAGGAATATGACTTTGTGATAATAAAGAGGATAAATATTACGCGAGTGAAAAAGCAAACGAACGCAATTGTTCAATGATTCGCGTTCTTAAAAAATAATTATTATCGTTATGGACTGGAGATAGACCAGTATCGACGTTTCAAAGACAAAGAAAGCGTCGTATTGCGAAGAATGTAAAACCCTTCGCAATTTATTCTCGAGTCACGGTGGTGACATTTTTGATTTCCTGAGGTATGGAGAAGGCGCAAGGACCCAAGAGAAATCGCGTAAAGAGTTTGCGAGATTGAAGGATATGATAGTGGAAAAGGAAAGGATTGAAAAGAATATTCTAGCATGCCATTTCTTTCAACGCTGTACTTCTTATTCTTCTTTTTCATTCTCCGCCCTCCAAGGAGGTAACATTGTTCAACAGTGTATCCGATAGTTCTCTTTCTCTCTATATATAGCTATAACGTGGAGAGGGGAGACGGTGAAAAGAAACTCTTGGTTCGTAGTTGTCTCTTCGCGAAACGATTACGGTGGGAAATTAAAGAAAAACGTTGCATGGCGCGGGGTAGAGTGGAAAACAATTCGCGACGAAAAGAGAATATGGCGATGGAATGAGACGGCCAGAGCCTAGAAAACCCGGGAATAATGATTGTGTCCGGCTGTAACGTTTTACAATTACTGCTGGGACTTGGCTCTACTCCCTCGTGCTTGTCTTCAACCTACCACAGGAGAAAATGTTTTCGAAGCTTTGGCCAAGAGTGGTCTTGGTTTTTATGTTTTCCACTGCTACGAATTTCTCAGATCGTTTCTCGTGCTTTTATTCTCTTCAGAATTTGCCAAGTTATAGCCTTCTAACTGCCAAATCCAATTCTATATTTACTGGCTATTATATATGTCTATTTTGATGACACAGTGGTATCGAAGTTTTTTGATTCTCAAGATTACGTACTAATAACAATTTTATATTCGCCTTGACCTTGGGTAAAGTCGAATCATCGAATTTCGAAATATTTCATTCGTAAGGGGAACCTGGAAGCTCATATTTTCGAGTGACTTTATCGGCAAGGCTTACTTCCGGTGTCACTTGTATAACCACGATACAGCTATAATACCGAACTAAATATATAGCGATGGGACTTAACGCTATGTCTATCTCCGGTGCTCTACCACAGCTGGCTTCTTTAGCTGGTGGAGCAAGCCGGTAACGTGGTAGAGTAGTCTCGCATCGAATAATCGGTCGTTTCAGGAATGTCAGATATTAAAATACCGCAGACTCTTCAGTCGTCGCGTACCACCAACCCTGTGTGGCATCGGCCTCGTCGTACTATCTACCTTCCACGCATCCCTCCCTTACCTTCTATAGCTTCCTGCTCTATATCATTCTCTCTCTCGTTTTCTTGTTCACTCTCGTTCAATCCATATACAGCTGTAGATATATCTCTACCCTTTTCCGACATACACTCACTGTGTCCCGTTCCCTCTTATCCCAATTTCCTGCTTACTTCGGCATTTCCTCCTCCATCACTCGAGCTTCGTTGATGATCTCCGCGAGAGCTCTCTCCCTCTCTCTCTCTTCATCTCTCAACGATCTTCGTTGAATTTGTAGACATAAAGAAGTCAATCCAATCAGTTCGACCGAGACGTAATGGTAAATTCGATGGAAAGTTTCGTCGCGATTAATGAACGAGCGCTGAGAGTCATTTGCGCGGTTACTTATTTTTCAAGCGAAATTCGTTAATTGTGTGTACATTGCGTACCCGCTATCGAGTAATCACGACGATTGCGAGGGTAAGTAAGGTCGGATGAGACTTGCACATTGGACAAATATTGGTAGCAAATTTCAATCGGCGAAATTGTCGGGCTAAGTAAATACGTCGAAGGAGAGGCTCCATTGATCGATGAACGTTAATCGATTAATGAGATTGCCATCGCGATTTATTTCATTGTCTCCGGGGCATGGCAAATAGAATAGTTTGCCAGTGATCGATCGACGTGGTTTAGCGAGTGGCATGCTTATAATAGACGGCTATGACGTGAATGTGCTTTACTATAAAATGTGATCATATATATATATATATTACCAACACCATCTATACGGATAAAATGTAGGGGGTTGGTTCACACTGTGGTCTATCGATGGTACATATATTAACGAGGCATTTCGAGTAGCACTCCTCCCTTCCGCCAATATCTAGGGCATTATCAAAGTTGTTCTTTAGCCCTATCATCTATTCATTCTCTCTCCTATAGCGTTAATCATTTAACTACTTTATTATGCTACACTATTAATGATTAATAAATCGAGGGATCATACGTGATCAATGATGATATTAATAATATCTTCATCCTTATTGCATAATTTTCCATTTGCTAACATTACTAGTTCATAATTCATCAACCAACTGAATACTCTCGACGACTAATTTATAAATATTTCTGCTACAAAAGCCATTGCGGTTTCTCGCGTACAGTTTATCTTTACTTTATAGCGATTTAGCAATATTCTTGCTAAGAAAAATACAAAAGGCTAGAGAGAAACTTATTTTCGTCAGTCGTCTATTGATTATAAATATTTTCGTTAGTACTGGGTTTCTCGTCGTTGGTTCTTGTGTCCATAAACATTATTGTACCCGTTGAGCTATGTTCTTTCTTCGGAACCCTTCAGCTTTTTGTTCGTGAGATTATATGAACATTTTGAAGCGTAGCCGCGGGCAATGAGCGTGATTGTTAGTCTCTGTTGTGTTCTCGTTACGTTATGCATGCCATATCCGGAGGCTTGTCCTCCTGTTTAAATTTCTGAAAAGCGAGAGAGAGAGAGAGAGAGAGAGAGAGAGAGAGAGAGAGAGAGAGAGAGAGAGAGAGAGAAGGTTGGGGACAGACGTTATGCAATTGCAGCTGGGTTGAAGTAGGCTGCAAACTTGGACGTAAGCTCGTAGACCTTCCGGCAGGCTTTCCTCTAGGTTCACGAAGGTAAGGGTCGCGATGGTGAAATGCAATACAGTGCAAGCAGTTAGATATTCAGAACCGTAAATAGTGAAAGCAAGGTAGAGAACCATAGGCTATGGTTGAGTCAAGTGCAGTAACGGCGGGGTCGCAGCAGCCTGGGACATTAATATCCCATTTGGAGTTGAGAGTTTTGCGGTTCGCCCCTTGCTAACTAACCACATCAGCATGTGGACGTTACCATGGGGGTCTTGCCTAGAACGATCCCGGAACTTCCCACCTTTCGTTCTCTCTCGACCGAGTTCTCATCGCACTTCGCTCCGGTTGGAAAACCACTTTCCGTTGGATTATCAGCTGATGGTCAGTGATTAAATGATTTCGACGAAAACAAAATGAATTAACAAATCCATCGTGTTCTAAAAACAAATGCCTTAGTGCTATTGGAATTTATTAAGAGAAATCTTGACTTAAAAACGTTTATATTCATCAGCTCGTATTTTTCTTTCTTTGACTATCAAATTCGTGTCTCTTGCGAGAAACTTTATTTCTTTGCAGACTCTCGTGTATACGCTTTCTTCGTTCGAGCTCTGCCGGTTTTACATAAATATATGCAATTTCCATGTGCGTTCTGCTGGAATATCCAAAGTTCTTATTTCGGAAAACTTTATACACGTCCCGAAGTCTGACAAAGATCGAGAATTCGAGTTGGAAAAGCGATGGGGCAGAATGTTAGAGAATCGTGTGTCTACGAATTCGTGCACGTGTGTGCGCGCTCCTGTGTCGGACTGTAACAGTTAGTATCCGGAAATTTCAGGGAGAAGGTTGGCTCTATTTCCGCTCAGTGAATTCTTCGTGACGGTGTTTCTTGTTCGAAAACGATTTAATTATAACGAGTACGCGAGACTTAAGTCGAGGAGATGTATCAATGTCATACATAAATGAGCTCGTTCTTCCTCCACTCGGTTATCAACGTGTCATTTTCGAAATAACATTTTCCACTCGAAGCGATAATATCCTATTATATTCGAGTGGAAAGAGTTGTAAACCAATTAAATCGTTATTCCAAAAAAAAAAAAAAAATAGAAAATTTATATTCCAATTGACAAATTGTTTAAACAATAAGATCGTCTCTAACACTTTGTGTTAATGTAGAACACGATTTCCTCCTGAAGGAACGAAACCATCCCGATTTCTTCGAAAAAAGTAATTGTCTGTTGAGAATGTTTCGGTAAATTCCAAAGAACGAAATCTTACCCATTGCTGGTAATGGTAAAATGTACGATGGACTATACTATTTTCGAAGAATGCAATTCGCTTAGATCCACGCTGCATGTTTGCTTTGTCTAAATTCCCAGCTTACAAATCCATGCTGGAAGAAATACGTAAAGTTGTTTTCAAGGGCAAATCCGACGTAATAAAGTAAATGGCACTCGATTACATTCTATACAAACATACTGCGAAGAATAAAAGCAGCGGAATCAATTGCATTACTCGTTCCATTTTAACAGCAACAAAAATCGTTTGCCCATCGTGTTGGTATTAATATTAATTAATTAAGAAAAAGACTCGTCGTTCGGTTAATTAGTTTTATTTTCTTGGATCCGAATTAGTGCGGCACCTGGAAGGATCGGCAATTAGCCGTACTCGGAAGGATACTACCCGTTCAAACCCCTATTAACGGCGCAGCGTTGCTGAATATCAATGTTCTTCGATAAGACCGTGCGATAGCCGCCGTAGGGATTATTGCGATAGACCCCCCCATCCACCAGCTTACGTTCCTGTGCGCCATTTCGAGCCAGAAAGCCATGGCTAGATACATATCATCGAGATTCAAGCCCGAAAGCCCGATTTAAATATATTTACGGATCGGGCAATGGATCATATTTATGGGGATGATATTTTTTTTCGTTAAATCAACAAGCAAAAGTGTACCGACGAGTTCTACACAAATACCATTTCGGTGTAACAAAAAACGAGAATGAAATGTCCTTTTTTTAGTTCGATTGTACGAACGGTTTTTTGCGGTAGCTCACACCATGTTGCAATAGCTAGCTGTGTTGGCTCGTACCTACGCATCGATTTTTCTGTCCGTTTTCCCAATAACGTGGAACTCTGGAATTCACGTGAAGTAAAAGCCACTCCTCTTTGTACGGCTATGTATATGTGAGCCATACGTTTGTGTGCGATACGGACCAAAAGTAGTAGAACTAGCATCAGCAATAGGACAAGGGCTAGGGAGAATTCGGAGGGAGAAAAAAGAAGAACGAGACTGAAGTGAGTAGTAGGCTTGGTCTCTATGTCGAACGGAGAAAGGATCCGAGTCGACTCCTCAGCAAAAGCGTTTCGCGGTGACGCGTGCGCTGCTGATGGTCGAAGTCTCCGGCATCGTTTCACCGTTTTCTCTCTCTCTCTTTCTCTCTTCGTATCTTTTATTTTTCTTCTCGTGTCCTCTCTCTGCCGCTTTTCCCTTCTCTCCACCCCTCCGTCCCATTCTCATCTTTCTCTTTCGCCCTCGCAGTTTTTTCCCCCTCACTCTTATGGCTGTAAGGTGGGTTGGGCGCGCGCGGTTTCGTATAACTCGAGCGCACCCACCCTCATCCCTCTAACCCTCGTCGTGGGTTTCGGGCTTTCGTCTCGGCACTCGGTGGTCCTCTCGCAGCAAACTCTCCATTCGCCGCGACAAACTATCCTCTTCCCCGGTCGCACTTTGCTCGTGCTTACACACCACTATGTTCTCGACGTACATATATTCGTAGGTATGTTGTGGAAGATAGGGACGACCTCGACGACGAAAGGGAGGAAGGGAAAGGGGTGGAGAGGGATGTAGGCCAGCTGTCGCGAATCGACCGAGGAATCTCTATAAAGCGATACGCGTTCTCTACCACTGATGTTCACTCTCGCTCTCCTTTTTCTCTTTCTGTACCGTCATACTCTCGAACGGTCTAAAAGCAGTACGGTCGAAAGTGGAACAGAAAAATTGTTTGAATTGGAACTAAAAAAAATACTCCGTAAATAAGAGATTTGAATTTAATTCGCAACCCTTCGTGTGATCTTTAAATCGATGGTAGAAATTGCTAGACAGTGCGAAGTAGGTACCGAATCTGAATGCCGATTATCGAGTCTCGAATTATGGGTCGTAAAAGAAAAGTTTACCATCCGTGATCCGTTCTAGCTACGGGCAAACCTCGCGCACCCTGTACTCCGTGGAATAGATTTTATCCGCTATAGACTCCTGTAACTCTTCGCGTGTATCGTATATCTCTCAAATTGATCGGAGACTGTGAAGTAAAGGGGTCGTAAAAACATTGCGAAGAACCACGCTATTAGTCCCTTGAAGCACCCCCTAAATACGAAATAAAAGTAGCATAAGTTTGTTCTTGGAAAGCGCGAGGGGGTCTTCCCCGGGGCGTGAGAAGAGATACAATAGCATGAGGTAGAGTAGGCGAAGGGTGAGGAGAGACTTATTTCGAAACGGCGAGTCTGAGAAAGAGGGCAACGGGGGGTATTTCGCCTCTTATCTCATCGGTATCGTGATAAGTAACGAGCCTGCCTGTCCCAGGTCCGAAGTATACCACGCTCCCTTATTCCCAACCCCTCGTATTTAATTCTCTTTCTCTCCGAGTCGCGCGCGGCGCGAGCGCGTTCCCTTTCTAACTGGCGCGCCTTGTCCTCATCCTCGTCGGCCACATCTCACGATATAACTCACCCACGGACGTGGGGCGAAGTTTTCCAATGCTTCTCTTCCCGTTCTTCTCGTATTTCATAACAAAAGGATTCGGTTTCGCTCACAGAGATACGAGATAGAAGAATCCAGAGTATTTTTGACGCTCGGAGCAACTGGAATATCCAGTTATTTCCATGGAATCCGTGCAAAAAGTGCCAAGAGCAAAGATTCACGAGGATATATATGGTTCTCAGGTCATAAGCTCCAGGCCTTCTGGAATAGCTATACTATTTTCTTTTTTCCGCATTATTCCTTTGCCGCCGGTTGTAGTTCCTGTAGCTTTCTCGCTGATATAAATCACGAATGTATACATATTACATATACGTATATCGAAATATTTTCAACTAAAGCATTTTTACGTCGCATGATTTTCCGAGATTGGCTGTCAATATTTTCCTCAGCTCGAGCTATTTACGGTCGCAGCAGTGTTGAATTAGATGTTTGAAAATCCATCATTTCAACAAAGCGATATTCTTTTTCGATCGTTGTCACTCTTGTTCTTTTTCTCTTTTTTCGCTACAGAGGAAACACCAGTAACGTATGAAACTTTGAGTAATTACCTAAATTGAGTATACCGACGTATTAGTTCCATAGTCCTCCATCGAAAATACTCATTCATCGTGAGGCGAATCGGCAAGAGCAAC
>JAPYZU010002946.1:0-26391 GCA_030523005.1 Tryphoninae sp. B BG-2022a
CTCTCTCTCTCTCTCTCTCTCTCTCTCTCTCTCTCTCTCTCTCTCTCTCTCTCTCTCTCTCTCTCTCTCTCTCTCTCTCTCTCTCTCTCTCTCGCTATATCGACGAGCAATTCAAGACTCTAAGACTCTCTGGGCTTTCCTAGTTCCCTCTTTATGGGATGAAGGTAGAGAGAGAGAGAGGGAAAGGGTGAGAGTGAGAGAGACCGTAAAGGAGCTGTTTCTGTTCGTTTGTTTCGCACCCGAGAGACTCGAACAACGTCTCGATATTTTACAGATATGTAACTATATATACGATATATCACTCGTTGAATAACGCCAATGGTTGATTTCGCACCGAGTATACTCACAGTGACGTTCCCTCGCGTCTTTATACAATCTCTCACAAGATACATACGATTTTTTTCACGTTCATCCCTCTCTATCTTCATCACCATCGTACACACGGGAGAATATTTTATACGAACGAATCTCCCACTCTCTAATATATTTTCGCCGTTCATCTTCCTCGTCATCGAGTTGCTCGCACGCTAACCAATAAATTAATTGCCAAGATTTACGTATCTCGGCCGTAAACCAGTCAACGTTATGCCCCTGCTTTCGCAGCCTCGTAAATTCGTGTTGGAATCAGAGAGAGAGAGAGAGAGAGAGAGAGAGAGAGAGAGAGAGAGAGAGAGAGAGAGAGAGAGAGAGAGAGAGAGAGAGAGCGGAAAGCTGTTCCCGTCGCTAATTACATAATTATACGCTATTAAAAGACGAGGATCGATTAATACGTGGGTTACAATGTCGTGAAACTCGCGCGGTATTTATTTCGCTCCGAGGGGCGGGTGGGTGGTAAGATGAAAATTTTTGCTGGATAGTATTGTCCATGGAAGCTGCGAAATTTAATCTTCTTCATCATCGACTCTGCGGAAAAGGTTATATATACACACACACACGCATATATATATATATATATATATATATATATATATATATATATACATATAACCGACGTACGGAGAGCACGTGGGTGAGATGCACGATGTTTATGGGAAGAGAGGGACCCGCGAGAGAGCACGAGACAGACGGAGAAAGAGCAAACCGCGAGAGAGCTTTATAATTTATTGTCTTCCTGCTACGATGACGGCCGGCGTGCGCCTCCTATCCATTATCTCTCGGTCTTCGGCACGAAGTCCGGCATGGATCTCTCTCTCATTCGAGACTCGTAGTCGAGACTCGGCTACCGACTCCTGGCCACGAGAGATTCGTGTTGCACGAGGGACAAACCCGTATATGCGCCATTTTTCCAATTTGCGATATTTCATTACGCTGTTGTTTTTTTTCTTTTGAGTATTTTTATTTTTTGTTTTTATCCGTTTGCGGGGTTTCTTAAAACTCGATACATGTAACCAGCTTCGGTAGCGAAACGGAATTTTTATGACAGGTCGTAGAACGCGTCAAACCTGTAAATTGCGATATTCGCCATGTTTCCCACGGTTAACCGGTGTCATTACAATCGTCATTGGCTCGAAGTACGAAAACGCGGCGTAAATACTCGCTAAAAATGTTAAAATTCAATCTCCCTCTCTCTCTCTCTCTCTCTTCCTCTTGGATAAAAGAAGTAGCGGCCTGAAATTGCCCAGTCGTTCGCGCGGCGCATCATCGCACAGAAATGAAATGGTAAATACGTGTTCTTCGTAATTCTGTCTCCTTCGCGTTCTCGTTCGATCAAAAAATTCGTCACGATACTCTCCCAACTCGGGGCTCTCGACTCTGCTCCCAACCTCTTGCTTTCCGTCACATTTGCGTTGCCAAATTCCATCCATCCGAAATTCCACAAGGACGCTCCTTGGTTCGTCGTTGGTCTCGTCAGTTAACAGTGACGAGAGAGAGAGAGAGAGAGAGAGAAGAAAGAAAGAGAGAGAGAGAGAGAGAGAGAGAGAGAGAGAGAGTCGAGCAGCCTGTGAACATCACGTTGTATATACGAGCTGAGAACAACGGCGGGGGTGGAATACGAGATGCGGGCACTGATTTATTTAAGGGGCCATGCCAGACATCCGGTTTGTCGAATTACGATTTAAGAGAGTGACGATGTCTCTCGCTCGTCTCATTCTCTCTCCCTTTCCTCCTCTCCCTCTCCCAGCTCTCTTTCGCGTGCAGGCAGTTCGAGAGATAACGATACTAAGTGAAAGAGGGCGAGACGACACAAGTCGAGTATGGCATGTAAGAAAGGTACCAAAAGACCGAGATAGAGAGAGGGAGAGAAAGAGAGAAAGAGTGAGAGAGCGGGAACGTTCATTCCCATCCAGAAGTTCAGTTTCATAAGAGCACTTAACCAATAATATGTAGGAGGACAGACCCAGCGATACGGAGAGCGTCATAATGAGACCAAAAGACATTGGAGAGAACGAACGTATTAAAAAAGAAAAAGAAAAGACACGAAGAAAGAAAAGAAAAAGATGCGAGAGGGAGAGAAAAGAAATACAAAGAGGAATAACACTTCATGAACCAGCTAAGAAGGGAGAACGAGAGAAATCGTTCTCCCGTTCGTCCGCCCGTTAACAGTTTATCATTGCATCGACACAAGTCACGTACCAGCGGGACCCTCGAGCCACTTAAAAAAAAAAAGAAAAAAGAACAAGAAATACCGCGCTCCGACCAACATCCAGACCGTTTAGTAGGAAGTGACGTCAGAAACCGCGTCGCGGACAGATCTCCGTTGTAAATATAACACCAAGCATTCGCCCGGTCAGAATTGCCATCGCGAGGATGGCCCAGAGAGAAATCCTTCCACGAACGTTCGTTAATAAGTCCGTTCCGGATATTGCGATTCAACAACTCTTGAATAATCCTGATAAACAGTCACGAGTAATCCCCAGGAAAATAAAACTTCCCTACGATTCCCTACTCCAATCGACGAAACGTCAGTGTCCATCGCGAATAACGCAATGACAACAACCTAAACAAAAAATCTCAGTCCCAAACTCGATTTCCTCTTTCCAACATTTTTCATTGGTGCGTATATCCGCAAGACAAGTGGACAATCTGCTACAAACTCTGAGAGTGTTGGCTCGGCACGCTTGAACGGGTCGCGACTGTTTTAACGTAGCTTCGTTACTACGTTGCTCACATGTACGAGAACATTACGAGAGAGAGGGTTGTAGGCAGTTCTTCCTCGGTTACTAATGTAACGAGACGTGTGTACATGCTGACCGTGAAGATGACGCCTCTGTGGCATGACAGCATGTGGGAGTGCTGTCACTCATTGTTTAACGTTGCTGATGCTTACAGCCCGTATGTATGATCCCCCTTCCCCACTTACGTTCTGTCACTCACTCTCTCTCTCTCTCTCTTTCTCTCCCTGTCTCGCAACACTCGCTCACAGTACGATCCAGAGCACGATCCAGTTGACTATGTAGATTTTCCCCTCACCCTCTAACTCTAGTCTCTCGCCTCGTGCTGCACAGTCGTCTTCAACGTCGCATACGCTATATTTGCCACATACCAACAGCTCGCAATTGTAAACGAGCGCACTTTGCTCAATTCGATCATTGACACCGCCAACGTATGACAACCGTTCACGCCCTCTCTGAACTCTAAAAATTCTTTCCTTACCAGCCGACGCGAAATCACGCGGTTACACAAACTGTCACAACTGCGACATTACACCCCGTCGTGCGGATGACGAATGATTTTTGTTTCTTATTATTATTATTGTTATTATTATTATTGTGATTTTCTTAAGGGATAAAACGATACTCATTGAATTTTTCTTTTCTTCGGTTTTGATGTCGCAGAGGCCACCCTCTTCGTCGCTATCGTACCCCGGACCAGGGGGCAATGACGATGCCCGTAGTCCTGGTAGCGGGGGAACACCCGGACCTCTCAGTCAGCAGGCACCAACCAGCTTGGACTCATCCGATCCTGGTAAGTAACAAAAACAAATATGTCTTGCTGATAATTTATCTACAATTTATCTATTATCTACTCCTGTACAAAATCGCAACAGGGACGATATCGAATCCATTTGTTTTACGAAACTGTCGTAACGAGACGAGAATTTAGGAACATTTTTCGATAACCACGAAGCGAACACACCGGGTTGAAACAATCGGAAGTCTCCGTGCTGGTTGGCGTGCAGACGGAACAAAAATTATCTCGGGCATGACATCGCGTTGCTTAGGGTAGCGAGTCCAAAAATTCTCATCGACCCGCGGACCGATCGATGCGCAGAAGCGTGCTTTGCTTATACATAGCTCTATATACATATATACAATTATCGTATATCCATATACATACATATTTATATGGTCGTGGTAACTCGCTTTTAGTTTGGCTGACTGCTCAGTCGTTTCGGGCCCTCCGTTAAGGACAATATCACGCGACGAACGAGTCGATGACAATCGTGGTTTTCGCTCGATGAGTATTCGTGTGCGCCCGACGTGTACGTTTGACACCCAAGGACCCTCGATACGTGTATACGAGATGAAACACCAGCACCCCCGTACGAATTTTTTTACGGACACGTTTGTGTTGGCCATCAACGGGGTCAGAGCGAGGAGACGTGTACGCGTCAACACCATCAGCGAACGACGGCCAGCACCGTCGAGGCTAATGAGCGCGCGCGATTCTCGTTCACATTGGCGTAATCGTCGAGGAAAAAAAGCGATCGAATTTCTTCCCTTTCAACCTTTTCCACTCGTGTGACAGTTGCATTTCCGTTATTGTTATTATTACTTTTTATTTGATAAATTATTTGATATAGAAATATCCGCCGGTTAAAAATTGAACGAACAACGTTGTTGTTACGTTATAAACTTGCTTTGCGAATTTCTCGAGAGAAATTCCTCGAGTACGCGAGTCTCGTATTTTTTCGTTCTGAAATAAATACAACGGTGCTCTCGCGCCAATGGTAGGCACATAACGCGGTCTCAGGTTCAGTCAGTCACCGGAGGGAATACAAGTTCACGACACCATCCCATAAAGATTCATTAAGCTCCGTCGTCTATATTCGCTGTCGTGCCAACATTATATCCCGCTCAGGCCTCGCTCGATATGTATATGCGCGCGATAGTTGGCGTACGCGCCAAATTTACAAGAAGAGAGAGAGAGAGAGGGAGCGAAAGAAAGATATAGCTATATATAAAGGAAAAAGATAATGAATGTTACAAAGTGATAAGAAGAGTGGGACGTAGCTACGCTTGATCAATAATAATCAGAAAAGTCAGTGTGTTACATCACAAAACGTTCTAGACAACTTCGAGACACGGAGCTTCCACCATTTTTGTCTAGTTCTTCCATCGTCGATTCATCGATCATACGCGTCGATTTCGTATCGACTCGTCCAATTCGTTGCAAAAATTCAAACGATCCGATTCGCGAATGATCGGTTGAGAACCACTGGATAAAATAAAAACCGCGAATAACAGTAAACAAGGTTGCTGCGAGGCGTTTTCGAGCGAATGCATGCCATCCTGTCGTCAATTCTCCATTACACTATCGAGAGCGTATGATTATTTTTCCACACGTCGATAACTTTCCATCGACGTTGTTGCGTCGATCCGGAACGAGAGCAACGATCGAGGTAAATTGAGTTTTTAAACTTGACCGGATGTTGGTTAAATCGTTGTTGCATCGTAATTAAGATTCGCCATTTGGAATTGTGGGAAATTTGACCGATATTATTCCCTTTAGTTGTTCGCTCTTTTTCTGGTGAGTAACAACCCCCTCTTTCTCTCTCTCTCTCTCTCCGACTCTCCCCCTTCTTAGTCGTACAACGCCGCGGTCATGGAACCCTCATTAACGCGCCAGCCTGTTTGCATCGAGATATCATCAGCCGCGCGTTCGTCCGTTCTCCTCATCGTTTCGTATGGCCGACGTTCGCGCATACGACGCAATCGACAACCTCCTCCGTTTTCTCCTCGGGGCCCCGGAGGTTTATACCCGTGTTTATCGTTGATGAGACAACTCAAACGACCTAATCTACGCGTTTCCTTATTTTTACTCGGGGATTGCGATTCCTGTCCTCCCCCCACCCATCGGTGCCTATCAATGATTATCGAGTTTTCTGTCTTAGCTGACGTGCGTAGGGGCAAAAAGATGGGATGAGTAGAAAATTATATATATATATATATATATAGAAAGAAATGATGTGACGTCTTTTCTGACTCACATCTGCATATTGCGACAGAGAGCACAGCGATACAAATATTTCCAAGAATATCATCGCCCTCGCTGTCTCCCTCCCTCTCCTTTTTTTTCCTCCGGGAGTTCATTCGACTCGATCTGAAGAATCTAAGACAGGCCTTCCTCCCGATTCTTTTATCTCTTTTCTTCTTCTTTTTCTTTCTCGTTCCTCTTTCACTGGCTGCTCTCGCGGATTGCCTCAATGGCGAGAAGATATCCCGCGCCTCCACCGTCCTGACAACTCTGAATCTCTCTCGCGCTCTCGACCACGGCATAGAGAGACCAAAGATCACGCCGTGAATTCCTGGAAATCGAGAGTGGCCGCGGCGTTGAACGATGCCGGCTCTCTTCTTTCTCTCTCTCTCTCTCTTTCTTGCTCTCTCTCTCTCTCTCTCTCTCTCTTTTTCACTCTTCCAGCGTGTCCCGGCACAAAACGAGGGAAAAAGGGAGATAGAAGTAATGAGGCTGATTCCGTGTTTTCTGTGTTTCAAGAGAAACTCCTCGTATCGGCCGGTTATCGGAGCCTCTTTTCTCTTCTTCCTTTCGCCCCTACTTCTTTCTTCTTCTTCTTCTCCTTCGTCTTCTTCTTTCAACTTTGGCTTTGGCCAGAGTTTCTCTCGCTTGGAGAACCGGGCGTTCCAAACCGCTCCCACCTCTCTTCTTCTCTTTCCGTTCTTTCGCTATAATGAGGCCTTCATGTCGTGAACTCCCTCACCTTACCCGCCAAACCTCCCTTGTCTTTTAGCGCTGTTTTTTCCATTTTTTTTTCTCATAGTTTCTCTTTTTCGGTCAATTTTGTATTTATTCTTTGTTTTCGCGGGACGAAAAGCCAATGCGTCGCCGAGCTTCTCTTCCTTTATTGGCAATTTGGCGATTTCTCGACTGCGTACGGCGAGAAACTGCCGAGCAGTAGCGACGACACAACTTTTGCAAGAATTCTCTCTCTCTCTCTCTCATGGGATCGCCATCTATCTCGAGAATTCCTCGGGCACGATCTTTATCGATCGCGATCGTTAACGATCCCGCATTCACCGCGAAGATTCTGAACGAAAGTGCCAAAAAAAAGAAAGAAGAAAAAAAAGAAACATCGTGTCTCTTACCCTAACCTTACCATTCTCCTCTATGTATTTCTCGTTTTGCGTCTCGCTCGATTGATTCCCGTCTAGTCACATCTTCGCGCGGCTTATCGTCATTATTCCCCGCTACAATGAATCTCAGAGTCCATTGATACGAGAGAAAGAGAGCGTGGAGATCGCAGACCATGAGAGATAGCCGACCTCTTATCACTCGTTCTGTTCTCTCGCTGAATCGTCTCCTCGAGAGCCAAATGAACAAAAAAGAAATAATAATTTATCTCGTTCCGCGAAATGTTGTAAGTATTAATAATATCGTGTTCAACCGAAACAAGACCCTTATCGCTATTAAATTTGTTAATCAATCGCGTATTCATTACTATCAAGAATACTCCAGATTTTTAATCATTCCATTATCTGCCGTTGAGTTCCGCGTGTTCCCATGCGGTGGCCATGAGCGATCGACATGCGACGTTTATTAAACGTCAAATGAGAAAGAAACAAAAAACCGATATGAATTATAATGCAGCGTCGATAGGACACATTATAGTGATGAACATACGTTATGTCGTGTATTTGTATATAACTTTGACCCTCCCCCCTCCTTCTCGCGCCTCTCGTTTCATCGGCATCTCGATAAACGTCGGGACGTGGGTGATTTAAAAATGACGCTACATGCACGTGCCCATCTCCATATAGTCAATAAATGTATATATATATAAATATATATATATATATATACACACGTGTATCCGACATGTATATAGGATCATCGTTGTCTCCCTTCCCCTAGCGATCGCGCACGTATATCTATAGGACGTGCGCGCACCCAGGAAAAATCAATTAAGCCGCTTACGTGAAATATCGGAGCAATTACGTGCTATTGCGAAATCCAGCGGTGGGTATCAATGGCCGGCGCATTATCCGGAGCGTCCATATGCCGTATGTATATATATATATATATAGAGAGAGAGAGAGAGACTTGCACACAGACGTACATGTATATATGGTACACGGCTATTTTCTATAAGCGTGTGCGCTTCCGTAAAAATAAAAGTCTGGATAAAATAAAAAGAAGAGAAAAAAAAAGTAACGAGTACCAATGGTAATTACGGACTGCTGCGGACCGGCGCTCATTTAAATCCGACACCGCGATTTGCGTCAGAATTATACGTATCGGTCGTTCCGCCATTGACCGAACGACCGTTTGGTCGAAAAATTTTGATTCGTTCGCCGGTTCTAATCTCGTATCGGCGAGACAAAATGTTTCGAAAAAGTATTACCTCTTGGATTTATCGGACTCTCAAAATAGAGAAATAAAGAATTATATTGCGTTGTAAAATTTTATTGGCGACTTAAAAAAGATACGTACTATTATGGCTCGTTCAAATTTATTTACTCGCTCAAACATTCCAGTGCACGCGTCGCGATAATAAATAAATGAATAAATAAATTTTGCATCGCATTAATGGCTAATTAACATAGAATTCCCCATATATATGTATATAATGTAGACAAAAGTTAAACTTCAATTGAACTTAAATTAAACTTAAATTTAATTTAAATTAAACTTAAATTAAACTTAAATTAAACTGAAATTAAACTTAAATTAGACTGAAATTAAATTAAAAATAAATTTTATCAGCGATTTAAAAAATACACGTTCTATTGTGTCGCATGAAAATTTATTTATTCGCTCCACGATTCAAGTGTGCTCACGACGATAATAAACAAATAAATAAATAAATTCTTCATCGCATTACTGCCTGGTCAACATAGAATGCCCCATACATATATATACATACATGTCTATAACGTAGAAAAAAAATTAAACCTGATCGATGTAGGCTGACGTGTTGGTCCTGTGTATGAGTTCGTGTGCGTTAATAATTGCGCGATAATCGAAGAGTATACACACTCGCACGCTTATTCGCAATAATCGACTCGAGACCGGCTCCCTCGGTGTTGGAAGAAGCTTCGCGAGATGTCGAGAAGATGACGCGTATTATATTATAGCGTTGAAGCGTGTCTATCCGCCCGAGAGACTAAAGTCTTTGTCGAAAGAATATTGCCCGTTTTATTTATTACGGAAAACTGGCGAATAATCGTATCGATCGGCTAATTAAATGAAGAAAAAAAGGAATAAAAAAACAAGATTTAATCAACTCGTAGATCGAAACTTTTGTTTTAACGTCTACCAACGAATGGCTGACATCAGAGGGAGAGATAGAGATAGAGAGAGAGCGTTATAATGATGAATGCTAGTCGAGACGCCCGGTTTCGTTGCTCGATGTACTCGAGCGTGTGTTCCCTATGGTGTTCTCCACTTGGAGAGAGAGAGAGAGAGAGAGAGAGAGAGAGAGAGAGAGAGAGAGAGAGAGAGAGAGAGAGAGAGAGAGAGAGAGAGAGAGAGAGAGAGAGAGAGATTGGTTGCAGCCACGCCATCTCGGGACCCACTACCATGTCCTACGTATAAACTTAAACTCGAAGAGCAACATGCCGGGTTGCTCGTGCTCGCCTACTCGGTTCATCGCATGCAGTAAATTTCCCTTGGTCGGACTAGGCGGCGAGAGGAACCCACCAGCGCGTCGGGCCAACTGGAACACGCAACGCGGCTAGCTAGTCGCGAGCCGGTCTAAAATCTCGTATCGATATTTCCCATTCGCCCTGGGATATCGTTCCAAGACCCCCCGTGTAATAAGGACATCGATATTTCATCGCGACACCGTTGACGCATAATCGAATAATTGCATTTCAAACGATTCGTCACTTAACAGCGAATCGGGACATAAAAAAAATTTGAAAAAAATCGTACAATTTGATAAAAATGTCTACGGATCGTCTAGGGAAGGAAGTGTCTCGATGTCCTCGCGTTTTTCTTTCATCGTACGTGTTTATCCGTTGATTAGCACACAATGCAAGATGCATCGTAGAAACAGGCGTGTCTACTGACAAGCACGCACATAGAGAGAGAGAGAGGCAGTCTTCGTCTCATGCGTGATGATCGCATAGTCGATGCGACGCGTTGAGAGACGGAGAACTCGATCTCGACGTTCGTAATTATTCGAATCGTTGTGTTTTTGTTTGCAAAATCTTATTCTATAAATACTTCTCGAAACACCCGGAAATCGCAGCCGCGAATCAAAACAACTCGTTGCTCGCGACGATTCGCAAGTTATTAATGTCTAACGATTTGAAACGTCTCACTCCCGGCTGATCTCATTGACACAATTAATTGTTAATCGCGAGATAAAATTCACTCTGGATTTAATGCAACGATGATCACTAATAATAGCGATATGGAGCTATTTCTCTATCGCCTTTGGAACTTTTGTAAATATCGTCCTCGTCGTTGTCAGTTGAGCACCTCTGACCGACAGCTGTTTCGAGCACGTAAGATAACCCAAACTCCCGGAGTACACTCGTCGTCGTCGTTGGTTTCTCCTTTCCTCTCGTATCCCCGTTGCGGTTGCCGCCACCAAGAGAGCAAAGAACAGAGAAAGAGAGAGAGAGAGAGAGAGAGAGAGAGAGAGAGAGAGAGAGAGAGAGAGAGGTGGAGTTTGCGTGTGTATCGACTGGCGTTTATATTTTTTCAAGCCAATCTAACCAGCGCGAGCATGCATAAATAGCCGTACCACACACTGTCTGTATAGACGAGCTTCGAGGATGAGAGCTCGCGCGCCCGCGATCTCTCGCCAGAACAGATCGGGTCTAAAGCCGAATACAACGGAGAAAGACAGAGGGAGAAAGAAGCATCGGCCTCTTTGATTGTATTCTCAGAAGACCATCGACGAGATCATCTCCGTTGTTCGCGCCACGACTGATGAGATTCGAGGAGAATAACTGTCATTTATTTCACACCCTCGGGAATTCTCCCCTCTAAAAACAAAACGTCGTTTCGTTTTATTACACAATACGTTTAACGTCAATTTACGTCAAAAATTGATCGGGTGCAAAAATCATTTTTCAGGGTAGTTTTGGGATGATAAAATTTTCTTACGTTTTTTAGGGGTAGTTGGAGAAATAACGAAGCATCAAGTTTAAGGGTAGTTTTAGAATGATACAATCTTGTTACTTTTGTTAGGGGTAGTTGGGGAAATAATGAAGCATCGAACGTTTTTTAGGGGTAGTTGGGGAAATAATGAAGGATCGAACGATATTCGATGTATATTAAATATGTCGGAGTAACTAGTTAATCAGGTGCAGAGACACGAGCTTGCGGCTGGTAATAAAACGAGGCGAAAATAACTCCAAGTAATGCAAAGCGAAACAGTAACTACCGCGACTTCTCCATGGCCTAGAAAGAAAAAAAAAGAATTCTCGTTAAAGTCGCATAAAAATAACGCCCGTTAAAACGATGATGAATGCTATCTAAATCAGAGTCGGCGCGCCGACAGGCCTGTCCGTATACGTAATGACATAGGCGGCATGTAATAGGAAAATCTCTTCTTGTTGAGGTCACCCGCGCGCAGTAAAACTCGCGATTTCCAAGACGCGCACGCCTCGTAATCTTATCATTTCGACCGCGACGAAAGACAAACGCGCGAGTGCAATCGAAGATAGCGACTAATAATGTAAGCGCCTGTTCGACGATTTAAACGATTGGAATGTCTCGAAGCGAGCGTTAAGGAAAATGTGTAAAAAAAAGAAACTATGAAAAAGAAAGAGGTCGGTGTCGATAAAACCAAAAGGTGGATACGACGCGGATTTTATATTTTATAAACTCGAAGAACTCGTGGAACGTTCAGTAACAAACGAGAATGAGGTTGATGGCAAAAGTGAAGAAAGAAACAAAAAAGAAAAACGAAATCGGAAATAGCGGCGAAAATCGCGTAGAAGTACAAAACAAAGTCATTAAGGCGCGTGGTTACGGTGAAAAAGGGGTTGCGCTCACCCCGAGTGCTTTGCTTCACGGGCAAAAGCATTCGATCTTGATTCGAGCGAAGGAATATATACTCTTCCTAGGTACGGTGTCTAAGGGTAAGATACGTCGTGGTAGGAGGAACCCCGACGTCGCCACGGGCCGTAAACACCATTTCATCCGACGAAAGTCTAAGTCTCTAAGCTTTTCCGCAAGGATTCACCATTTACTTGGGTCGGCCCGGCGGGGAAACCACCCCTTTGGCTTTCGCTCTCGCTCTTTCGTTGCCTCTTATGGCCTCTTTGGGTATGAGAAAAGCTGTAAGAGAACGAGAGAAGAACCAAACCAAGTGAGAGAGAGAGGTGGAAAGAAAGAGTGAGATGGTTACCAAGAGTAGAGACGGAAAACCCGCGAGCGTTCCTATCTATCCTTCCATCTTCTCTGCATTCCTTGGGGTATTACACGCCCCACGACAGCCCGGGTTTCCCTCGCTTGCTTCTTCTTCGGAGCTTTCGGCCCTTGCGCATATACCCACACAGATATCTTCTCGTGGCACAAGCTGTAGTATTATATATAGAACGACACTACCGCGAAGCCTGCGTTTCTTCAGTCTCCGCACTTCCTGCACCTAGGAGACCTCCTTCGAATCCCGATGTGGCCCAGGAACAACGCAAACCCATTACGGATTCATCGTGCGCCATTAGCTAATTCTTCCCCAGTTTCAACGTCGTGGATGTTTCGCGCTACCACAGCCTCCTCCTTTTACGTCTCTCCTTCCTTCCACTATCTTTTTGGGCTCGAGACCACCATTCCTCCTGGGAAGACGAGCTGATAGACTTTCAACAGTTTTCGCCGATGGTTCCTCGCCTCGATCCATTGTCCGATATCATAGTTGTATAGACATTAATCGTATCCAATTCCTATGAATTATTGAAACTTTGATTCATTGAATTGATCAAATATTTATTTTGGTACAATCTTGAAGTGTCTTAAAGGATGGAAATTTGGAAGAAAGTTGACGACGCTCTTTGTGAAACGTAAAATCTGATAAACGATCCGTTCCACGCACTCCCAGAGCACACATGGATGTTACGCAACCGAAGTAACGTATCGATCGTTTTCCATTTTCTCTACGTACTTCACTGGTGAATGATCCTTCCCAAAAGTATCCGGCAATGTTTTCGAAACTGCTGTAGGAAGTATGGATGAGAGGATGATAGGACGGGAAATAAGGATTGGGAAAAGGGTGGTGGAGAGATTGGCGATAGAGGGATAGAAGAGAACGAGAGTGAGAAAGAGGGTAGAGGGTAACGTCGGAGACGACGACGACGACGACCATCGACCGAAATTGCTCCGGCGTTTCAGCGAGGGTAGGGAAGTGGAGAGAGAAAGAGAGAGATAGAGAGAAAGGGTCCACCCTGCGGGGTGTTGCGATGGAAGGAAAGTGCAGTCATCCGGAATAAACGAGGAGGAGACCCAAAGTTCTTGGTTGAAGTTCAGTCTGGCTACGGGTGGGTTGAGAATGAGTTTGGTTGCTGTGCCGCGGAAAGAGCGGAGAGAAGCTCACGGCGCCGCGGTGATGAAACTTTGCCGTGACGAGAAAGAGGGGTTGTCACACCGTTTCAGGCTTCCACCTCCTCCCCCTCCCTCCTCCTCTCTTACTACGCGGCCCAAAGGGAAAGAGGCAGGAGACGTATCCACGCCGTAAAACCGCTGTGCGCCGCAACCCTCGAACTCTACCGTCGATTCTGTTTCATCTCACCCCTTGCGATCTTTCGTAGCTTCCCTCGGTCTCTCGTAGAATCAGCATTCTCGCGAGATCTATGGACATCAACATCCGCGACATTGAGAGCAGTTATCGGTGATTTAAAGTGCTGTTATCTCTAACCATCAAACGCCATGATTGCTTTTGTAGGTTGGAAAAAAATGTAAAAATCATTCATTCTTCTTCATTTTATTTCTAAGAATCGAGACTACTGTCTTCCGATATTTTTTCCCCCAGGAATGTTCGAATCCTCGTGACAACCGAGGGAGGATACCTATTTCACAGTGTGGTTTTTTTGCTTCCTCCTACGAGCGTGCGCGAGCTCTCTTTCCTTCCAAACAAGAATGTCGTAAACGTCACGGGTGTCGCGCCGGAACGGGCCAAGAAATTTCTTAACGTCTTCAGCGTGCGTCGTAAGACGCACCCGCACCGGGACCGCACACATTGCGTGCGCTCGGTCCCGTATAAACCCAGCGTATATGTATATACAATATCATTCCAGTAGCAGTGGTAGTCTCGTCGTCTCGATATAAAGATGAGGGCTCGGTGACATATTTTTGCGCGTGTCTTTTACCGTGACGCTAAATATAGGTTGCTCGAACATGACCCCGTGAGTCAGCTTTGGTTAGCGCGTCAGGCACAAATACGCCGACGACTAGCGAGCTCATGTTCCATTTCTCTCTGTCATTCTCGTTCTTTCTCTCTCTTGGAATCGCTGGGTGAGCACACCTTCAAATTGGTTAGCCAGTTCGATCCGATGAATTATCAGAGTCCGCAAATACCCCGAGAATATGGTTTCTAGATAAAGCTTCATTAACAAATTTCCATTAATTATCGAAACGAGATACGCGGCGAATCGTGAAACATTAACGAATGCATCTTCTCGATGACAGAATACATCTTCAAAAAATTGTGAACGGTTCTTATTCGCGAGTTAGTCGAGAAAAGAGAACGAGAAAGGGAGGGGGGAGCAAAAACGAAGGAGAGTCGAGTGAAAGAGGAAGATGAGAAAAAAATCTGTGGGGTGTGTGTAGTACGAAGCGCGCTCCGCTGAGGCGCCCGAGGTCTTTTTTTATATTCCGCGTTGCCGAACAGACTTGCTCTCTTGCTCTTGGTTTACAAGCATGTGGTCTACAAAGAGGTTGCCACGTTGTTAAAATAACCGCAGCAGCAGCGGCAGCGAGGCAAGGCAAGATACAGGGAGAGCGAGAGAGAAAGACGGAGAGGGAGAGAGAGAAAGATAGCAGAAGATCGCAGAGAGAGAGAGAGAGAGAGAGAGAGAGGCTGTCTCGTTCCTCGGTATGTTCCATCCTCCCCTCGTATGCTTTCTGCCCCTGTGGTGGCGATTCCCTACTTGCTCCGCACCACTCTCGCTTGCGCCGTGTATATCGTGCTCTCCGATGCGTTGAACCGCAAGACGCGATCGTGCACATCCTGAATCTGAACGTCGCGATGATTTCTCATGCAACGATACGGTATACGCGATATTGGCCCCAAATTCTCTTTACATTCAACGAAGCTTAAAGCTCATCGTCCTGTCAGGAAATGTCAAATTACGGGACAACTGACAGGGAAAAATAATTGGCTGGATTAAAATCTGGTTTAACACGATGTATGCAACATTTATTAACCGTATAATTTCAAGGTCATACGGTCGGTCGATGTTAAACACCCCGTATGTTCGAGACGTTGAACAGATTTAAGGGTTGATCGAAGTAAACTGGCGTGTTTTGCCAGAAATCTACGATTGTACGTCAAGCTGGTTTAAGCCGCGAGAACCGACGGAAGAGACGAACCGCTGTGCGTCTCTTTACATTGTGGCATGGGAAGAAGAGTGGTGACCAACCGAGTCGGTGTAAATTCTCGACGACGGGACGCGAAACGTTCGATCATCGTGCCTCGCCTCTTGCCGCTGCCGCTCAACTGTCCTCTCTCTCTCTCTCTCTCTTTATACACACACAAGCACTTGTGTGTTAAGTGTGCAAACGGGGTTGTCGTTCCCGCTTTGCCCGGTCGGTGCTTACCCACAAAATTTATCGCGTCCTTCCAACTCTCGCGCCCGCGACAGTCCCCCGCGACAGGTGCATCGCACTCGTCGTACTACATACGCGGTTTATCTCCTTGCGTTCTTCCTCTCCCATACGCGAAACATCGACAATGCTTATACACAAATTTCGTTAATTTCTTATTGTTTCTTCCATCGCAAATTTCGTAATTCATTCATGAGAAAGTTAAACCAGTAAATCGTATCAAACTCGAGAAATCCTAAATTTGAATGTTGCGAGGATGTTACAATGAAATTATGGTAGAACGACAGAGAGGGGTGAGTTTCGTTTTACAAATTTCATTTTAGAAATTTCCTTCCTGCGAACTTCGCACCGTTTTTCTCATCCGCAAAAAATTCATTCCGTCGTTTCGCCTTGCTATTATCTCCCTTCGCAAAAGACATATACGTTTAGGCTGCGTGAGGAAATTTTCTGTTTTTTGTTTTACCGTCCCCTCGGACCTCCGAGCTGGTGACTTTCGTTGCGCGTACCCCGTAAATGCGTCGTTAAACTCGAGCCTCGTGCGCGCACACGCGGTTACTGAAAGAAAGAAAGAGAGAGAGAGAGAGAGCGAGAATATCCAAGCACTATCTCGTTAGTCGTCATAGTCGCCGGGTACGACTCGCCAAGGGGCACGTGATTGAAAGAAAATTTATGAATACACCTCGCTTCGTAGAGAGAATACACGAAGCCGAGTCGCGAGGACCGGGCGTGTGCCACATGGCAACGCTGATGCGTTTCGCATCTGTCCGGTTTTACGTAGACGTCGGTGAACGTTTTTTTTTAAATCGCGCGCGGAACGCGAAGCTCGTGCGTGCGGAGCTCGATGCGATCTTTCTCGATTTTCGCAGACTCACCTCCACGGTCGAATTAATTATACGGTCAACCTGTATATGGCGCGTATATCAGGGAGAACGTTGTATTATCGCTGCGGTGAACCGGCGGAACGACCACTTCGCCAACGAGAAATCACGAACTTAAGTGAGAAATTATTCTCACGCCTACCGTGTATATACGACTTTTATAAGCCGTACGGAGTCGTATCATCCAGCGCTGTACAACTCCATAAGTGAATTCATTAAGCGAATCCGATTTACGAGCGAGTACAGGATAGATACAAACACGCGTATGTAATACCTTCCCGATAGAAAACTGCCCCGGTAGTTCCTTCTCGATCGTTACTTCGGCTTACAGGCGATGTACAACGTATAAAGTGAGACATTGGAGTCACTTTGCTTTAATAGAATCGTACGAAGGAGCTTATAAATGTTTTCTTGATCTTCTACCTTATCGTCGTATCCCTCGAGAAAATTGTTTAAATAATAATCATTATAAACTGTCAGCTATCACGTGGTACGAGAACAAATTTGGTTCGCGATTTTAATCGGCGTTGAATCGTCGACCGTGGACTAAAATGTTTTGTTTCTTTTTGATTCCATATTTTTCTATTAAATTCCAGTTCATTATCATAACCGGAATATTATAGTTTCGTAGTCGCGTTTTCTTACGAGCCAATCGACGTTGATCGTGAAACACGCGTTAGCAATATTCCCTTAAGAATTATAGTGGAGTATAGTTAGGTTTCTCGTGAAGGAACCAGGGGGTAGGAGCTCGCGCTAGGACGATGGGGTAAAACGGGACGGTTGCCCCAAACCTCTCGCGTACTGGGAACCGATCGAAAGGGGGTTTGTGGGAAGAGAAGAAGAGTTTTCTCCGGAGAGTAACGGGCGACCGACGACGCCGTCGGAAATTACCTCGTAAAGTCAAAAAGCGGGCTCGATCTCTCGGGCGAGACGACGAGAGCGTTAGGTAAGAAGAGGGGAAAGGGGCCAAGGTGGGTTTGGCTACACAGCCTCTCGGCGAGGGTGGCTTTAATTTATTTCCGCTCAGCTACCGATATCGGGACGCCCAAGGAGAAAGTGAGAGCCAACCCCTCTCTCGAAGTACGAGCGATTTCGTCTTCTTCTTCATCGATTACGCAAAACTTATTACGCGCCGAGTTACGAGGTTGGTTCTCTTTCTCTTCCTCTCTCTCCCTCTTTAGCCGCGGTTTGCTTTCACGTTGGTTATATAGATCGGAGGAAGAATCACCGGGAGAATTCGCGCGATCGCGAAGAGATTTCGGGGGTTGTGAAACCGATGAAAAAAGAAACGTGGGAGACGTTGCGCGAAAGCTTTTGGACGAGAAGGGGATGGGACAAGGAGGAAACGATAGGAGGAGAGAAGAAACGATCTTTGGGAGGGTTTGCAAAGAAATTCCACCAAATTCGGTAATAATGAAAGTCAGTGATGTGTATGATTGAAAACGTGAGGAAGCGATCGAATGGTCGAAGGGGGTGGATTTTTTTCTTTTGGATCTGGGGAAGTCGTGGTGGAGTAAGGTAACGTGTAATCTCTAAGTCGTTTTTACGATGCTGAGAGTAAGAGCGAGAAAACGACAGAGGAAGAGAGAAATCCCCAGATATTTCTCAAAGATTCTTGTCACTTCTCTATCATCATGTATTCACCATTCCCAGGCTCGTAGATTTCGACGCTTATCGATTTAATGACCGAAATAGACTCTCACAATTCTCAAGTGTAGGATTTAAATTTGTATAGGACCACGCGTTATAAAACGAGCTATTTTCAAAACTATTCATTCACCTACCTACGAGGTTTCTAACAGTGGCGAGTATAACCTCATCAAGGATTGTATTTCATCCAGGCTGATTCTGTTCGGTTGAAAATAAATCCTATTTTTGTCAGTTAAATCGCACCTACCGATTTCACACGAGGAACTTCTACGTTTCTTCATAATTGTACAATCATCCTTTTCTATTCCGTTGATATTGAAAGACGATGGGATTGCTCCGAATTTATTCAAAGGTCCAACTTTCTTTGGATAGAACAAATTTTTACCTGCACTCCCATTTTCCCTGTACAACCCCGCAACGTTTCTTTGACGATCCGTCACATGTGCAGGGAGATACTTCTTCCGTGTCCTCCCTCCGAATGCCGAAGAGTTTCTCGGGGTTTTATCGATACAATGAGACAGCGAGACCAAGGAACGTAACGAAAAAGAGCGAGGAGAAAGAAGGCACAACGTCGCCTCGCCACCCTGTCGCTGAAATGCTCCACGCATCACTGCGCTCTAAAGCGACCTGTTTTTTTTTATTCGCCGCTCGGGTCCCAATGAATGGACGAGACTCGAGACACCACGGGGGAGAAAAAAGTGCAAGAGCGAGAGAGAAGGATGGAGGGAGGGAGGAACGAAGGGCCGCACCGTTGGATGACCCGAAGGGCTAGAGGGGGATGCGCGACGATCAGCTTGAAGACACCGTGAAAAGCCCCGCGCAAAATGCAACAAACGTTGACGTTGCATTGTGTCAATTCTTCATTCAATCCCGATTTTGTGGTTGGATTGCGTAGCGAATATGTTGAGAAAGAAAACATTCACCCCTGACTAGTTTAGGTCGATGCAACGGATATCGTTGCATTGCTCCGACACTTCACGGTTTTACATGCTCACGGTTGACATTAGCAGTGGTGTCGTACAATTTGAGCGAAATCCACTCGACCTTACCCGACTCTTCTTCTTTCATTATTTTCCATGCGTTTGTCCCTTATTCTCCAATTGTTTGCCCCCTGGCGATCAAGGTGGTCCGATTTTTCTTTTCTATCTCGCACGGACTTACGAAGATCGCTGATTTAAAATTCATAGAGGGGAGAACAGGTTTGCTATCTATAAGCCCATTTGGGATCGATTACCGCAATCGTCGGTCGGGGATGTTTGAAATAATAATAACGTCTGTGTATGTACGCTTAGACAAAGTACCCTTCAATCGCCCTCTGTTTGTTGTCGGATTCAACGATGCGTTTGTATGGTTCACGAGTAGATTTTCAGGTCAGCCTCACTGAGAAAACAAACCTTTCAATAAGGGAGGGGGGGATTGGTAGTTAGGGGATGTGAGAGAGCGCGATGAGCAACCCTCGTTTTGTCATAATCTTCCCCTGATGGACACGCTGTATCGTCGGGCTTCTTTTCTCTCCCTCTCTCACGCACACAGACTTTTTCTCATGATCGAGATTACTCAGTCCTCGATTGCATTTCCGATTTCTGACAGTTGGTCTCGTGGTAAAGATTGCTTACGGGGATTTTTACCACTAGAGACAGCAGGGACAATTTCGTGGAAGAACGATCTACGCCCTCAAATGTTTGAATTTTTGTCACTTATGGAATTAAATAAAATTCAATAGCATTTGATAATCGCGCTGTAGTTCATTGGAGGTTAGCCAATAATATCGCGATTCGTTTACTTACATCCCCTCTTCAATTCAGTGTTTCTCTGCCGCAAGAGAGTAGAGACTCGTGCAACCCTTTTGTGGAGTACCAACCCACTCTCTCTTTCCCTCTCTCCCTCGTGTCGCTAGAGGTTCAATTTCTCGATGTGGATCCCTTCCTACTCACTCTTGTGCGTCTCATAGTGAACACGGCGACGATAAGAATGAAATGCCCGGGACCCCGTTTTCCTCTCTCTCTTCTCGATCCTTGGCACAATGAAGGTGTCGTTGCAGGAAATTATACAGCAGTTAGAGGAGCTTCTCTCGCTCTGAGCAATTGTCTGTTAGGCCGGGCATTGTCTGTCGCCATCGTGTCTCTTCGTTTTGTCCTACGCTTTCTGTTCACTCTCTCTCTCTCTTTCGCTTCCCTCAAGGCAGAGCAGAGGCGCGTACCTCTTGTCTGACACCGAACCGGCACAATGAGAGATCTAATCGCTGGTAAAGTACTTAATATCTTAAGGTCGGCTCGGTGGCGGAAGAGACCTCTGAGATGGTGCGAGGGAGAGAGAGAGAGAATAAGGAGCTGGGGGACGGAAACGAGAGAGAGAGAGGGAGAGAGTGAAACAGAGCCCAGAGGGAGTGGATCTTCGCGTCACGATATCTGATGAAGAGAAGAGGTGCCCCGAGTGACAGCTACGCGCGTACGGATCTTACGAACTACACCTCCTCTCACCCTCTCATTCTCGTTTTACACTTCGTGCAACCTCTGACACACTTTGCTAATAGCTCTAACATATATGACAATGTACATTATGCAGTTACATTCACTTTACAGCCCATCTGATTCAAAACCCGAATTAACCAAATTGACAAGAATCAAATATCGAACGCAAACCTGTTGCCGATGAAAATATTCTAGGCCGACAATTTTCATACTCCGCGAGGGTATTCCATCGTTAAGACTTTAACTCCGTGAAAATGAAGACGTTATTTGAAAGGGACAAGGTTATGAGGTTAAAAAAAGGAAAAAAAACACCCTCGTAGCTCAAGGGAGTTCTCGCGGTATTTCTCGTTCCATTATGTGTCAAATATCGAGGCAGGGTAGCTTTGTAATTTTTTTCCCTTCTTCTTCAACACAGTTAACGTTGCTTCGCGATGCGCTTGTTTTCCATCCCCTCCTTGCGCTTGCCATGGTTCGTTTAATATCGCGATGAGAAAGAGAGAGAGAGAGAGAGAGAGGGCAACATCGCGTGGTTGCTTTCTTTGATACCGTTATAAAGCATCGTTACTCGCTAACGCGCGTGCCCTACGAGCACAAACCGCCTTTATATTGCTATCTCTCGCCGCGGTGATTCCCTTCTTCTTATAATGCAACCTCGACTTTATTAACGGAGCCGCCCTCTCCTCACACCCGATTTCTCACCCTCTTTCGCGTTCTCGGTACGCTGCACGTGGAATCGGGGGAAAAGCGATGAAATTTGACTTGGCAACCTGTCAGTATATTTATAGAATCGTGTTACAATTTTTCGCACCCTGTTCTCATTCTCGATCTCACGTACCATTATTTTCGTACGAAATCGCACAATTTTCTCCTCGATATAGATTTGCCCTCACAAAATTTCTCCATCGCGGAACGACAATTATCCGTCTTAAAATTCATTGTTTTCCACGGCTCGTTTGTCGCTCCAGTTCGAGTAAATTTCTTTATTCGTCTCTCGTGGAAAAGGCTAGACCGCGTAGTCTTCCGTACTTCGTGCGTCAAGCGTCCCTTCTCTTCCCTCTGTTTATCTCTGCGCCATTCGTTTTTATCACGCGACTCCCGCGGGACGCGCGAGGGGGGGCTCTGGCGAACCGCGGAGGTTCCAGGCGAAACAACAAGCAAAAAAAAGCGAAGGAAAGTGTCGCGACGTATAACGTTGCACGTTTCTGCAGGATGCGAAGCATTCGGGGTGTAAGAAAAAAGGAAAAGAGAATGGGAAAGGAAAAAATAGAGCCGCTCGCGGTCTTTTATCGTGGGCTCTGCTGTACCGACGTGCCCCATGGGACAAGCGTGCTCGTGCGAGGGTGACGTCTGACTCTCGTGTTAAGGAAACGAAAATTTCTCCCTCGCAGCATCCCTTGCGTGTGCATGTTCTATATCCAATTCTCTCTATCTCTCTCTCTCTCTCTCTCTCTCCCGTTTCTACTTACTTCTTGCGGGTTGCTCTTATTTCCGTAACTTGACGTGAGAAAACGTCAAGAAGGAAACGCGGCCGCGAGATGGCACGCGCGTCACACGTGACGCGGTGCATGATTACGTTACTTCCCACGCTTTGCCACCCCCTTCGTACATCGTTGGCGCGGTTCATTCGTTATTTAGAGTTCCCACTCGCTCTCGACTTTCTAGCTTTGTTTCTGTTTCGCTTACGCCGTCTCAATATTACATGTGTGCTACGTGGTCGTGTTTGGGCGCGACGTGAAAAGTAGATGGGCCGGAGACCTTGTCACGTGGAATATGTAGCGGAGTCTTTTACAGGAATAACGTAGGCTTGGATCACTCACCTTGCTCATTCTCTCGTCTTCTGAAATTTTCATGACCTTCGTATGTCTCGTTTGTTATCTTCCCCGTTTATTCGTTTCAATGACTACTGCCAGTCACGAGAGTCATTTGTCCAATGCGATCTCTTTGCAAGGTTGATCCATGCTCTCGAACGATTTATTCAAAAAAAAAAAAAACCGTGTCGTTTTTGCTTCGACCCTTTTCACGGATAGTTCCACCTTCTTCAAATGTTCGTCCTCTTTCTCGAAGAAGTTTCCTTCGACAAGTGTCGTTATCGAAGCATTATACTTCAAGGGATCGAATTATGAATTCGGAGAGAAAGGGAGAAAGCGAGATAGAACATGCTTCCCGAGAAACGAGTCTGAAAATTAAAAATCTTCGAAGCGGCCGCCCAGCAACGAAAGAACGAGGAGAGACGACGAGAGATTCTTCTCGCTAGAATGAGAGATGAGAAAATTGAGGGGGGTGAAGGGAGGGGGTGGCGCGCGAGGGTGGATCGAAAGCGGGCCCGGGTCCATTAGGAAAGCCCGAGGGTCTTGCGGAGCGAAGCGAAAGAGAGAAGAGCTCCCTCTATCTCGAGAAGTGTCACCCGATGATGAATAGTTGGCATGAACAAAAAGAATGCTAACCTTCGCACCCCCTCCTATTCACCACCACCACCATCACCTTTTACTTCGTACAACATTCACCCTCTTATACTCGGTTACTCTATCTTCCTTCAATACCGAAGGAGTTTTTCTGTTTTTCCCCCGCGAGGAGCGTCACCTCGCTCGACGCGTCTCTCTTTCGCCCCGATACTCTCCCGAAGGTAGAAAGACCTCGGATCGTCTCTGCGATGAACGGAAGAGCGGAGAGGTCGGAGCGAGTAACGGCAAAGCGCTTGAAAGACGAGGAACGATACCCATCTTAATTAAAAGTTGCCAATTCATTTCGTCTCGAGCCGCGTGCGCCATTTCGACTCCGTGAAACTTCCACCCTCCTTACCGTCTTGCTGCCACCCCCCCCCCTGCGAAAGCTCCAAGGCTTCTTTAAATTCTTTTGTTTTACTCGACGCGGAATACGAGGGCGCGACGAGGTGCGTAGCGACCCCAGCTAGTTTCTTATCCGTTTGGGGCGGTTGCTTTTTCACCATTTTTTCCAACCCCCTCAGGAGTGAACAAAAAAACACGCGCGACGCCTTCTCGAGACGATAATAATAACGAATTTTGCGTATACATTGACTTTCTTTTTTTTTGCCTCGGTTCTCTTTCGCCGCGCGAGGGAAAATTGAGTCAAACGCAGCGGCGGTTCTCGACAGGGGCGCGAAAAAGAATGGGCGAATTTCGCGCGACATCAACAAAACCTTCATCCAATGAAACGATCAGCGTTTAATTCCTTCGATTCTTTCGTTGACGACGTTTCCTCCCATCGCTTAAGCGTTTCGTACCTCATTTTTCTACTGATTCAACGTCTTGTTAGCAGAATTTTTTTCGCATCGGACTCTGACACGTGCTCGTCGAGCTGCGGGACTGTGCAATAATGCTTAAAGAATGCGGGCCTCGTTCGCGCGTTTTTTCGATATCATCGTGCGTTCGTTTATCGTTGACCCGAACCCACGAACCTGGTACCCGCACACTTTGCCCCGTACCGAAATGAAGAAAGTAATTCTTCTTTAAGATCCAACATTACCGGGCTCGTCGATAAGGTAATATTAATTGCCAGGAATGAATTTTGTAACTTAGTCACGATGTCTTTATAGCTTTTGTATTAAAGTGTCGACTAATAACCATTATTACAATAATTTTATGTCCCAGCCGTTATTTAACCGGCGATCAAAATACCTTTTACAATTATCTCGATCGTAGAACTAACGATAAACAACGTTTTTATATATCAAAAATTATCAATTAAATTGTTCAATAAAAATCGAAATAATAACTAACACGAAAAATAGATTGAAACAAATAATATACACGTGACTCAAAAAGTAAAAGGTGTTTCCTGCCCTCTTCGTCGCCTACAAATAGAAAAGAATCGTCTCGCGGGCCTCGAGTCAAAGCGATTCGGCATGGCAAGAATGAAGCCACACGCGAATCAAACAAAGCCCTTGCCTGTGGGACGCGCACGGTGGCAACGCGTAAATAATTAAGAAATTGCATCGGGTCGAAGCTCTTAGTCGCTGTAACTCTCTCTCTCTCTCTCCCTCTGACACGTTCTCCCTCGCGAATCTTTTACCTACGTCGGAAAGAGAGGAAAGGAGAGAGGGAGAGAAAGGGAGGAGGTGGTCGAACACATTTCGCAACTCGTCCAGCTCTTTTCTCCACTTCTTTCTCTCGTCGGTTTCGCACCCTCCTAACCATCGGCCACCCTGCAGACTCCAGCCATTTCACCTCCGCCCACTCTAATTACAAATTTTCTTCGCCGATGCAAACCTTTCCTCTCCCCGTTTTCTTCTTTACTCTCTCCCTCTCTCGTAGTAGAGTACCAGCCTCGAGTTAATTTAGTTCCCAATTTGTATAAAATATCTCTCGGCTAATGAAGCAATTTGAGGCTGTCTCGCGCACCGTTAACGTATGGAGTCTGAGGGTCTCTAGCTTTTCTCTCACTTTCTCTGCCTCCCTCTCTCCCTCTCACTTTACTTAGCTCCATCAAAAGCTCTTTTCTCCTAGCGTGCATAACGGAGACAGCTTGCTCCAAGGAAACCAAGCTGCTAACGCTCGCTACTTATATTCACCGGAAGATGAATTTAATAAAGACAAAAAAAAGGAAAAGATGTGTCGCAAGGTGGAAAGACAGGGTGAATGTTTGTTTTTCGATCTCTATCTGCAAAAAAATGTCTGCAAGACCCAGGTGCTAGATAGACCGGTGCAGCTTCTCGAGTGCTTCGTTAGTCTCGTATAACCATGCGGGTTATCCAATTGTAAATCGTCTCTATGTGTTTGTGTGGGTAAAATCGAACGTACCGATCGGAGCCGATAAGTCTTGAATTATTAATGCGACGTAATATTCATCGCTGAAAATGTGCACATGAGTAAAATTCACCATTGGGAGAAATCATCGTTCGGTTATCGACCGGCGGATATTCTGACTAGAGAAGCTTTCTTGAAAAATCAGATTTTCTCCAGACTGGAGCAGGAGGGAAAATTATAGATTCATATGAGACGAACACGTCGCCCCTTGTAACATTATTTCTTCTCCTCGTGATATCAGAGAGAACTAGAGACATGAGAAGAGCGAGAGAGAGAGAGAGAGAGAGATAAAATGTCAATTCAATTCGTGAAAATGCGATGAAATGAAAGTTCTCGATTCGTTGGAGACGATCATAAAACAAGAGAAAATCTTCGTCGTTCGTTCGACGCCGTCACGAATTGCATCGTACGTGCGGTTCTTGGATAAGCCATGTTTTATACAGAGCGCATAACTCGCATGATACCGCGTTACGGTTAACTTCGGAGAATGGATTGAAATTATTCAAACGATCTAAAAACGAGTACAAATAACACAATAATTTATTTTAAACGGGTAAAGAGTACAAATTATCTCGATCCGATTCATATCGGATCGCGAACGTATGAATCGTATTGAGGATTAGACGGTAAGAACGATGTTAACCTTCCGATGTTAACTAACGATTTCTAAGGATTTTGCCAATAAACTAATTCCTCGCAATAAAAATCACGATTTAGGATTCGAATGCTGTCAAT
>JAPYZU010002947.1:0-12295 GCA_030523005.1 Tryphoninae sp. B BG-2022a
TTTGTCAACGTTAACTGGATTTTATTATAAAGATGAAATAAACAAGGGGGCTTCATTTTCAAGGTCAAGACAATTTTCCCATAAATATTGTGCATAATTTTTTTTTGTCTTATTTCAAAAACATTGAAACAGCTGACAAATATACGTTGCCATTATACTCTTGAATTAAAATTGCCCTTAAAAATTAAAATCAAATTTCTTGAATAAAAAAAATATATTCCTTGTCTGGTTAATAATTCTAAAATTCTTCGCTCCAAAATCTTCCACCTCCTTATATTTTCCATATTTGTCAATGTCGACTAGATTTTATTAAAAAGATGAATTATAGCAGGTGGGAGGATGAGAACAGATTTGGATTCGAATCTTCCCGATAACTGCGTACATATAAAATAAACACACACACACACACCCGTATATATATATATATATATATATAATATGCACATCTTATTATTACGAGTAAGGTACCAGTACTCGATCGAAATCGGATAAGTCTCTCGGGTTTACCGCGCTTTTTTCCCTCATCGAGCTTCCCTCTTGCCATACCCATTAATCTTTTTATTTCGGTAGAGAACTCGCACACACACGTCGTTGCGTCGGGTTGGCTGCGCGGCGATATATATATATATATCGCACTACCGCGACCCGAGTGTGCCCACTGCTGCATGGCGGGTACATCGAGCCGCCGAGACCTGTTGGCTCGTACGAGAGCGGTCGGTGTGTCGATGGAATATATAGGCGCGGTATTTTCTGGGTTTCGTGTTGTTTCGGTTTTTTTCGCCTGTTTTGCTTTTTTCTCGTTTAGGTGGCTCTGAAGAGCGCTGAGGCGCTCGCTCAGTGTCTTCTTGCTCTTCGCCGCGTGCACAACGACGCAGAGTAAGAGAGAGAGAGAGAGAGAGCTCGAGTATGAGAGGGCCACCATATAGCCCACGTATAAGGGCTAACAAGGCGATTACTCATGACTCCCCATGAGAAGAAGTTACAGGCACCGAAACTTTTTCGAAGGTTTATTGCGGCAAATGGCGAAATTTGTACCTCGCTAACGATCGACACAAGATGCCTTTTTATTTCGGACGCCAGTTTGGGTTTTCACGAATCGCTTGAATTTTCGACGGATTTACAGCCGCGGTGGGAATTTAACGAGAGTCGAGCAATCGGCAGTTTTACGCGTATTTTTAAGATTCTTTTTATTCGATCTGTCTTACCGGTGTTTTTTTATGCACGTATTGATACGTAATAAAACATATTGTATGGTCGTTGCCACGTAGGTTATGAGTTTTTTTATGTACTCGCTCTTCGAACGAATGACTTCTCCACTCAAACGGTATTTTAACCTTGACAATTTTCTCATGGACAATTTTTACTTTATTTTTTGACGTATCGACTGGTTATGCCATTTCTGAGATTCGTCTCGTCTCGGTTTCCATAACTTGTCACTGTTCACAGACGCCATCTTTGTTCGCTAACTACGTGTATGGAAATGGACGGTAGAGGTTGTCAATTTGAGAAACATATTTCAACTTCTCCATCGAGCAAATTGTGTATGCAGATACTTCACTGGTATCGAAATGATAATAGATTCGATTTTCGTATAATTTATGAAATCATCGATGCTTGTTGTGAAACGTTAAGACAATGCGAATGAGAGAAAACGACAGTGAAAAAAGCGAACTTCTCATCTCCGCGACTGCGAGGGTACTGCTTTCAACATGTAGGAGAGCGCCGTGCACCAAGTCCGTCGGAGCGCGTCATCGCGCTCCACCGCGATCAAATAGTCCCTAAAAAATCGTGGACAGGCGAAAAGCAAGAAGGAAGGAATTAGGCATTATTTTTTCTCTAGAAGCTCTCGAATGTAGAAAAATTCAATTTTCCTTGGGCAACTAATCGATTGGGAAATATACAGGCTGGGACGTAACATCATTGATAATAAAAATCAAAGTTGGAGTTATGAAAATAGTACTTGCGCATGCGCACTAGGAACTACATAAGGGGCAGTGTAAATGGCGACGAGCTACTTGCACTTCGAAAACGGGATCCGTAAATTGTCCGGTACTGAGCAAACGATCGCCTTAAAATTTGGAGGGTACATAGAGAATTATGGCATAAAGTGCATGGCAGTGTTATTTTTCCAAGATTTTGGAAAAATTGTTGCCGATTCAGTTACCACCGGAAAAATTTTTCCAAAATTTTGGAAAAATAAGACTGTCATCCACTTTGTGCCATAATTCTCTATGTATCCTCGAAATTTTAAGGCGATCGGTTGCTCAGTGCCGGACAATTTACGGATCCCGTTTTCGAAGTGCAAGTAGCTCGTCGCCAGTTACATTGACTCATAAGAGGCAGTCGCGTGACGCAAAACAACGTTAACACTCCGCTGACATCAAACAGCTTTTAAAAATCATGAGAAATGCGGACAGCGATAACAAAAAATTAATTTATTACGTTGCTTCTACAATCTCATACAAGTAAAAATTCTTTAGTTTTATCGTGTCGATAATTGATCAAGAAGAATTCAGCATTAAAAATCGATATTCCATCGTAAAAACAAAATTGGGTAGAGTTATTGCAATCCGCCGTTTCAACTGCGCGCGCATAAGCATCGCTTCCATTACCATTCTACGTCACCACGCGCCGTCTCCCGCGGAAAAAATAGTTATGGACGTCATGGACGTATTGCGTGCGTCTCCGATCGTTCTCTCGTAAAATCGTCTTGTGCAAAACCACATCGAGTTCTTTGGATAAATATTACATATTAAAAGGCTAGTAGAGTACGTTCGCGATCGCCAGAATGTAAAATCATTGATAACTGTCGCGAATCGAGTGACACTCGAGGTTTTGTTTTGACACAAAGAAAGGTATGTTAGGTTAAAGACACGTAAGTGGTCATTGTCGAAAAGTGAAGTGGCTTTTGACGAATCTCGCTGACAGCTACGATTGCTATTTTTCAGATTTCAAGTCTATAACAGAAGAAGCGTAAAATATGGCTGTGAAATTGACAGTTGACCCTCGACGAGGTGAGATAGTCTCAATCAGGTATGCGAAACCAAAGAAAACAAAGCTGGTACGTTCAATAGCTTGTATGTAATCCCCTAACCACCTGCTGTTCTAACACATTGTCAAGGAACATATGCAGGAATAAATGTCCATAGAAAAAATGCTTATACACAGGTAATATTCATTTTTTTTGTTTTTTAGGTTGGAATAAATTGTTCATTTTGGAGGTTAGTCGATTATTGGTCAACAAGTTGAATGAAATGTGATAAAGAATGAGATATGTTTCAACATTCCTTCATGTTCTTTTAACTAGGAAGCACATATGAGAAGAAGACGGCGGAGGTAATGTAAGTACTCAATTACATCTCACATTGCGTCAATGAATGTGTGCATGAATAGCGCAATGTTCGTGGGATGATGTTGAATAGAAATATTTGATTAATCTCAAAAAAGTATGTCGTTTTGTTTGAAAATGTACACATAGTGCTGTTATACTTGGCAGGCAATGGAAATACAGACGCGCTGTGGAACGTAAATTTATTATTTTAACATAACGCTTGTTGTGAACTTAATATCAATATTTCCTTAATTTACCCAGTTTTGTACTTTATTTTGTTGCACTGAATGTAACTGCGCATTAAGATTGTGGCATTTATCAAAATTGATATTAGATAAGATTGTCCTAAATTCTAACAAGCGCTCATGTGTGAATGTACTGAGTGACAATTTTCAAAGATATATTTTCTTTGAAAATATGTCAGTTATTTAGTACTGAAAAGAAATGATTCGTTTGATTAATTAATTCACCTTTTTTTTTAATTTTGAAGCATATTGTATGAGTTTATTAATCTTTGGTCGTTTACCATTTCAGGCAAAAATCTCACACAATGCTAATTGTGGTGAAAATTTGACTCGTTGACCCAACAACTTTTTCGATCTTCTCGCTCAATTATATTCGTCTCTCTAATACGATCGATACTACCTGCTTCGAAAAAGACTCCTACATAAATATATATACGTGTTTATATATGTAGATATACAGACGGGTACTATAGAGGACGGTTACAGGATCGACGATGCACCGTCAGGAAACTGCAATTTCGCAAAGTGTAGGCCTTAGGTCCAACCTTTTTATTTAGCTCTCTTTTAATACACCGAGGGTCAAATTTGCGAGGTCCGTGCGAGAAGCAACTCAGGCAAGGATCCGTTGTGGTGGGCATCGTGTTTTGGGCCCTCTGGTACAGCAGCGGTCTCGTATATAGCAAGAGGAAGAAGGAGAGAAAGACCGAAGGGTGGCACGTATCTTCGCGCTTGGACCCCGTCGAGCACGCCGGTTGGAAGTTGCAAGAGCGAGAACCGCTCTCGAAATTCCGATGCTTCGGGCCCTGCGTCGAGGGAAGGTCTAATTAGATTTTAAGTGAGAAATTGAGCCTGCCGGCAATTTTAAGGAAGCCGAACGCGCCATCCTGATTAATATCATTATACGCTCGCTTCGGGATCCTCTTCGTCGCAACTCATACCCCAAGAATCATTGTCCACCCTTCGATACGTGCGCGTATACGCACCGTACGTCTGTAAGCTCTCACGAGCAACGAGAAACTTCCATCCGAACGCGCCATTCCTTCAAATTGAATTCACCAGTCAGTCGCCAAAATTTATTTCCATGATTTTAATTCAACAATGATAATTTAAATGTAAGAAAAACTATTACACAATATATTGAAATTTATGGAAACTTTATAATCGTCGAATTCTCAAAGTATATTGAAAAATCTCCAAAGAAAATTCAATATTTAATTTTACTCTTAACAAATTAATGTAAATGCAACCCGATTGATTTTGGAGAGCACAACACATTTTTTGGTATAAATATCCTTAAAATTACCCTGGGACGTACGCGTGTACCAACGTCACTTGTCGTTTTCAAATCTGTAATTTTCCAAATTCCACGAAGATTATCCCCCCTCGTGCGCAAAAGCAAAAAAACAACAACAAATTCTTCGGGTGCTGATGAATTCCCCGCCGTACCATTGTTCTCGATGCCAATTTTCTCGGATACCTGACACACTCGTGTACGTATCTCTCGCTTCCCTCCGTTACGCTCCAAGTGCCCCGAGAGTTCCGGGATTGTACGCGTTCTGTGTGTACCACCTTTTTGTAACGATCGGTCACGCGATCGTCCCGAACAAAATTATCCCACCCCGATTCACCAATCTTCTTCTTTTGCCGGGGTGTACAACCAAGTCCCGCAATATTTGTACCGATGGCGACGAACGAAGCAAAAAAACAGAACGATTTTCGAGCCAACGCGTACTTACGATCGTTTCTCTTTCTTCCAACAATTCTACCCGGCGAAAAAGAATTCATTGTTCAATGAAGTTGTCACTGTTCACGCAATCGTTGGAATTTATTCGAAACTGAAAAAAATGGGTCTCAACGCTTATCCGATAAAGTAATATGCGATCCTTTGATCTCTAAAAAGAGGCAAATAAAAGTATGATGAGCATGCACGCGCGCAATATCGAAACCGGCGATTAGCCTTAATTACTCCCGGCTTATCTTCCCCCAGAATTGCACCAAGATTGTAAACGGTTTCTTTAAAAGTCATTATATTATTTAAAGTTTCTTATGATACTTCTCAACAATATTCTGCTGGATGTTAAATTTATCAGAAATTATATAAATAACTAATAATTCAAAGTCAATAAAATCATTGACCCCTTAAACTACGATTTACGTTCGAAAATTTTGGGCCGAAAACGTAAATATGATCGCTCAACCTTCGTCGAGCCATTCGCACGATTTGTGTAATACTCTGATCGAGGTAATTGTAAATATTGCAGGCATTGCTCGTAGTAGGGCGGTCGCGGTTTGTAAAATGGCACATACAAGGGTCGTGATGTATTCCTATTATCTCTTCGTATCGTGAGCAGTTTCAAGTTATTCTTTGTCACATTCACACGTCGAAATTTACTTTCTTAATTCTAGAGATGCAACCCTACAAAATGTTCTCAGCAAAAAGATTATGCGATGAGCAGTGAGAATTGTACTAACAATTAATTTTGGATTAGTGATTTTTGTGTAAATAAAGTTTTTGTAGTACTTGCATCTACTACAATTATTGCATTAGGTTTGAATTACTTATCAAATATTCCATAAAGACTTATAATTTCAAGAGGCAGTGTAACTAGCGACGAGCTACTTGCGCTTCGAAAACGGGATCCGTAAATTGTTCGGCATTGAGCAACCGTTCGCCTTCAAATTTGGAGGGTACATAGAGAATTATGGCATAAAGTGGATGACAGTCTTATTTTTCTAAAATTTTGGAAAAAAATGTCCGGTGATACTGAATCTGCAAAAATTTGTCCAAAACTTTGGAAAAATAAGTGTCATACACTTTATGCCATAACTCTCTATGTACCCTCCAAATTTTAAGGCGATCGGTTGCTTAGTGCCGGAGTATTTACGGATCCCATTTTCGAGGCACAAGTAACTCGTCACCAGTTACACTGGCTCCAAAGAGGGCGGCATCGCTAATATTTATATTTGCCCCGATCATCATACTACGGGCTATGCCCGTAATATTTGGGTTTTGTCCGATTATCATACACGGGCCATGCCCGCAGTTGCAAGTTAAGGGGTTAATCCACCATATCGTCACAAAATAGTAAAATCTTTTGACTCCTAACAATATCACGAAATAGTAGACTGGATTCTATGTCAACGATGCTCAAGACTCTCTGAACATGCATTTTCACACGGTACCAATTTTTATATCGACAGGTCTTACAACGACATGCCTGAGAAACACGTAAGAAAAAAAGCCTGCTAGGATACTACAAACTTGACAATTGATCGTTAGGAAGAATGAGATCGAGTTCGAGTTCCTCGCTGGACAATGCGGACGTTCAAAGACGAACGAGGATCGTCGTCTCGTCATCGTTGGAGCTCTGGGCCCCAGAAAACAACCCCTTCGGGTCCATGACACGGATGGAAGAGCGAGCACGAAAGAAAAGAGTTCAGGTGTCCGTATGAAGTTTGGACGACGGGAACAACCTCTCAGACAAAACACTGACCGTTGGGCCACTGCAGTCCTGATCAACGCACACACATATCTATGTGTATATAGATATTATTCTCTTCCTTCATCCGGGGCCTCTTTGACGCTTTCTACTGCAAACGCGAGCCACTTTGCCCACCGCTTTTCCTTGGGCATCTGCGTGCCGAGGCAACGGCCAGCTTGGACCGTTTGACGGAGGCTGCGACACGAGGAAAGATATGAGAGAGGACGAGGAACTTGATTTCAAAACTGGATTTTCGATCCCGTTTGAACTCCCGTGTCCCCCGGAAGCGAAAAGTAAAGTACACCAACGTGTCTGTGCTTCGCGTTAGCCAGAAATCGATATTATCCTTCTTTCGTGAAAAACGAACAAAATAATAACGTTGGTCAACGATCGTCCAACTTCTGAAACGAGGCCCTGATTCGAGCGAGTGAAAGTCCAAGCGCCAGTTCTCATTCGCATTGAGGTCTTTAAATTTGTCTTTTTTTTTTTTTGATAAATTTAGGAAAGAAAGACGAATGATCGATCTTCTTCCGATCTCTATTTCTTTTTCAATTTAAATATTCTCAAGATTTCTTTGAATCAGGATTTTTCAAATCTTCTTTGCTATTTCCTCGGGCGATTAAATTTGGGTCATCTTTAGAGATCCGCAAGTACTTTTCGAGTTTGTACAACTCGAAGATAGTTGCGCCGATAGATAGTTTAGTAATTTATGAGATTTTTATAGCGACAATTTTATTCACATAAAATCGATACCTTTTTCATAATCCTAGTTTTACTGCGATCATCGACTCAATCGTTAACGGTTAATTCATTATTTGTTTTTCTATTTTGCAGAAACACAGTTGCAACGAGCCGAGGATTTCATAGAAGTTTGATCGAGAGATCGTCGTATCAACATTGCGATCTATTACAAATATCCTTTTTCATTTTCATTTTGCAAGATATATAGAAGAAAAATGTTTTTTTATAAGCTTTGTGGTACGTGCTCATCTCTTGGACTCGATGGCCTCTCGGAGAACTAGAGACTCCTAGGGAATCCAGGCAAAACCGGTCGAGTCGGATTCGATCGAGAGCAGCACCCGCTGACCGCTCTCGTCCCCCTTGTGGCCTTTCTCTCTTTCTCGATCTCTCTCACATACACACACACGCACACACTTACACACACGCGCGTATACTTCCCTTGGCTCTTTTCGACTCCCTCGTCCACCTCTCGTATCCTCCTATCCTTCTCTATAACTAAATCTCGACCGTCTCCTCGGCTTTTTCTTCTTTCTCTCGCACTCGTTCGCCCAAAAATCACGGCCTTGATTACCAAAGTCTACCAAAACACACATTCCCCGCATTCCGTTCGATAAAAACTTCGCCACGAAAACATTTACAACCAACATTTTTTCTAGAAATAATCGCGTTTTGAATTAGCTGGATCCAACGTAGATCGAAGCTACGATTTTTGTATTCGCGAATCAAAGTTTTTTAAATTTTGTGAACTTTTTTAAAAGTATGCGATATTTTGTAAATAGGTAATTGTGAAATCACACTAATGTGTAAATTTCACTAAAATTTGAAGACTTTTCTCACAATTTTGGGAATTCTATAAAATTCTATAAATTTCCAGATAATTTTATAAAATTTTTCAAAATTATGAAATTATTTATATTATTATAATAAGTTATTTATATTATTATAATAAACTCATAAGTTTGAAGAATTTCATGAAATTATTTGAAAAGTTTTCATAATTTTCAAGAATTTTATAAAATTATCTGAAAATGTATAGAATTTTATAAAATCTCCAAAATTATTTAGGAGTTATTTAGAATTCCCAAAATTATTTACGAGTTTTCATCATAACTCCAAAATATTTTTCTCAAAATTCACGCGCCTCTTGTCTCTGCCCGCTCGAAAAAAACCAATATTATTTTGCCACATTCCTCATGATCTAACGACTAATTCTTATCCGCCCTTTTGTCAGGATACCCGAAATGGATTCAGCCGGTAATGAGTTGTTCGCTGACTTTTGGGGTCAGAGCAGAAGCAGAAAAAAAAGGAAAAGTAGGAACGGTCCATCACGCCCTGGAGATATTTCGGGGGTCGGTGGCCGATGACGTATCGTACAGCAACGTCGAACGAACGACGTGTGGCGCACGCCCTCCGTTTTGAGGTCTTTATGTCGAGCGAACCGCAAACCCATCGATTTTCACCAGGTTTCATCGTGCGTCTCGTGAATCATTGTAACATAAGACAGACCGGTCGTCAATCGATCCTTTGCAACCAAACGATCTGTCACCGTTAGATATCGCTCATTTCTTTCGCACAAAGCCTGGATAATTCTCATATCCACGCAAAAAAACAACATTCCCAATAATTCTCCAAGAAAACGTGCAACACGCGCTTCCATTTTCTTCAAAGCTTATCGCCTTAAATCTACAATTATTTCCATAAATCTATTTCCTCAAATCACTTCTTTAAAATTAAAACGATAAAACAAAAACACAACAATTCCACCCCCCCCCCTCCACCTCCCCAAAAAAACTTATACAATCAATAGCCAAGTTCAAGATTAACTTTCGAGTCGAAAGAGACCACCCGAGTTCTCGATCGCTTTACAATTTCCTCCGTTTGTCCCAAGCACGTGCGTGCGGATGGAACAAAAAGCATGAAAAGTTTTGAGAAATTTGTCGTAAAAATTCCATCAGGAGGAGATCGACGTTTTGTTGAAGAAAAAGAAGAAGAACGGGTAGGGCAAGCGTCCGTATAATATTCGTCGCGTATAGCATGCTAGATGGGATTCCCTTGCGCAGCATCCGAGAAAGATCGTGCCGTTTAACGTCCTCGAAGGATTACGTGTGTGTGTATATATATATAATCGACCTCACCTGAGTTTTGGCCTCGTTTCTTTCTCTCTTTTACCATTTTACTTCTCTCGACGTTTCACACACACACAGACACATAACTAAATACATATATACATTTGCTAGTTCACCTTGTCTCGTCCGCTTCAGGTGTTCCTTCCACATCCGTTCGTGTTCCCTTCCGCGTGTGCTCGCTTCGTTTGCTTCGCCTAGCGATTCGCATCTTGCTTTTTCCCTCGCTTGAAAAACAACTTTTAGCGCGATTGGCCATAGACATTCATTTCTTGACTTTGAATCACTCTCGAGCGTGTAAATTTGTATAAAAACTTGAACATTGCAATCTCTTCCAAAATATCCCGACTCTTGTTTTAAACTATAAACATTTCATTCTAAAATCGTTGTTTCTTTCCAGCTCGATCTCTGCTCGACATCGCTATCAACAAGACGAATTTACAAGTAAAGTCAAGGAGTGAAGAAACCGATCGTATCGAAATCTTCGTGGAAGCCAACGGAATTCTTCCACACGCGACACTAACGAATCAATGTCCAATAATCATTACCCATGGGAAACGATCGCTTTTCTTCATCCGACGATCTCGGAGACCAGAGAAAAAAAAGAGGAAAATAAGGCTAAAAAAGAATTCGCCTATTGCGCAATTGTCTCATTGGATCGGTGCAACTGACGCAATCGAGCTTCCATAAAATAAGGCAAAACGTGATTGGCGTGTCTCTTGCGATCGAGATGTTCCGGTTTCTGGCTGGTCTCGCGGAATGAGACGGATCCAAAGAAGACGTGTATATAGAAACTCTCTTGCTTTAATTATAGGACCACCTCTCTCTCCCTCTCTGTATTTTTTTTTTACAAAACACATATATATACATACAAATATATATATATATATATATATATATATATATATATATAATCAGAACGATGAGACATATATAAAGATATAAATGTGTGTATGTCTATGAGAGAAGGTTCAGGAATACAGTCGCATGCTCTAACGCGATAATTGCCGCTATTAGGTACGTCCGCAAACGTCGTATTTAACGTCTAAACGTCGTTCGCCTACTAATCGTCGCGAGAGTTACCTGGCGTTCGATACGTATGGGTACTAACTATTACTCGATGCCTAACAAGCGATCTAACGTCGATTCCCCCGCGTGTATGCGGCGTGCGCCCGCTTCTCTCTAGATCTTACGAGTCGGATCGACGATCACCCGAGGCACGCGTATACCATGATCGATACCGCGAGTATCATCCACTGTCTATAACGCGATAGGAGCCAATCACAAGGATCCGTAGCTCGAGCTAGGAACGAATGAGCAATCATACAATCTTCGCTGGAGAGAGAGAGAGAGAGGGAAAAAATTGTGGAAAAAACTAGCGATCGTCGACGACATTCCTTCGCATATCTGTGATAACGTACGTAGAAGATAGAGAGAGAGAAGGAGTTGAATGGGATTGTCGCAGGTTTCTTGCGAACTGGAAAAATATCGTTTATGCCAGGAGACGCAATAATCCACTTTTATGTCTAATTGATACGAACGACTTGAGATTAGATATTTTACGTTGTTTTTGTGGTTTTAATTATTCATTTTGTGATTTTTTTCTTGTGTTGTAGAGCGTCGCTGAGACTCTCGCTTTCACAGGGTGTAAACACTTTAATCGTTCGGGATTGCTGAGAAGATGAAACGGAAGCTGCGTATTTAATTAAGAACAATTTTATGCGAGGTTGATAATTTCGCGACCTCGAGCCTCTCGAAATTTCTATGATAAACACTCGTGTTTTATTAAAACACAAACAAAAAAGTTTATTTGTTTATCTAATTGTAATTTTTCAGTGATTTTATGAATTTTGTTTGATTAGAAATGAAAATCCGATCTTCTTTTTCATCCCATTGGGATATTCAGTGTAAGGTAGAGCGGAGATAGTTGAGCAAGCGGGTAAGTTGGGCAATCGTAATATCTTGAAAACTAAGCATTGCACGCTTGTGCGTCAAATGGACGAAAGAGACGTATGGGGGAGGGGAATACAACAAATCATTGACGGTAGCCACGCGGCGCACGAGAAGATGACACAAGACGTTTTATTATTATTGCACACAAAATTAAAAAAAATACGTGGTTAACTATTTTTCTTCTAGCATTCTGTGAAAAACGAGGGCTGCGACTAGACGAGTGCTAACAGGGCTGGCAGAAGATGTGTGGACTACACCCCACCCGAAAAATTCCGCATATAGAAATTCCCCACCCGAAATCAGGGAACAGCTTCTATATACATATAGAAAAAAATCGTAAATTCGTTTTTTCAATATGTACATTAGTTAAATAATTTGTATGATTCATTTGCTGTGAATGAGCCATAACCCAAACCATCT
>JAPYZU010002949.1:0-12077 GCA_030523005.1 Tryphoninae sp. B BG-2022a
CTCGTATTGGCATTTCTTTTATCACGTTCCTCCGCATCGACGCTTCTGTCGCCATACAATCACTTTGTGTCATCACTGTCTCACCACGAAAATATTCCTCGTTCGATGAAATTCCGTAATATTATCAATCGTAGTATATCAACATGAAGCCAACACACGCAACTTCAAAAAAGACTTACCGATGACGGAAAGCTTCCTGAGCTTCTTGAGAAAACTTAACGAGATCCATGGCGGTATATTCAACAGAGGCGACATCTAGAAGCAACAGTTGTCACTTATGACTCTGTCAATATCAACGTACGTCGATTCTGTCGGTACTCGAACGGAATGAAATATTAGATACCTGTCACAATATAAAAACGAAACAACAAAAAAAAGAGAGGGCATTCGCGAAAACCAACACAGGGGAGTAAAGAGAAAATAAAAGAAAGAACAGCCTTGAAAAAAGGTGAAGTATCGCTGGATGTTCAGAGCTCTTGGTTATTAACGAGATCGCCTATTAGCGAACGAGTTGGAGGGTTAAAGTAATCGCTTTTTTTTCTCGTTTTTCTTTTATCCTCTCATAACCTCGAACGAAGCGGCTTTATAAATTTCACGCTTTCTCGCGCAATTAGTCATGTTTTTGTTCATACCTCGCCCTCTCGTACACTCTTCCTCCTTCGACGGTTCGTACTTTTATTGGAGGTTATATGCATAGAAAGAGAATACGAAGAGAGCTTTTTTCATCAGTGAGCGAACTACACGTTGAGTTGATATATATCGAGGTCCTTTTTTTCGGTCCGCTAGTCCGATGAATTGCAAATTACGGCAATTTGGTACGGTCAATCGATGGGAATATTCTCGCGCAGGCGAAAAAGAATGAATATCTTCGTTGAGAGATTCACGAGCGAGGATAATTGCGCTCGAATTTTATCGTCGCCATATTGCGTACTCAGTACACGAGTGTACACAGTTGTCTCGCCAATAACAATTGTAATAATTATGATCGCACGCGTGTATTATTTATATTGCAACAAGGTACGCACAAATTACTTTAGGTTGAACGTCGTAAGATCATTTAGCACTTTGTTCCTCGCTCGTCAATGACGAAAATCCCCTGGATAACAGGGCTGATTATCTATAATACACATTTTATTTGGCAAAAGGGCTAAACTGATTTTTCTTTTTTTTTTGTTACGGAAAAGTCCCGTAGTGCGTATAAATCGTTGCAACTACCGTTCGACAGTGAAATGGGCCTAAAGAGCGGGCGATTTTTTTTAAGGTCGGAGTGAGCACGGCATACGCACATCAAGAACTCCCGTTCTGTTGTATATTTTTCTGTCTTTTTTCTTTTCACTCGTTTTCGGATCAAGCCATTTTCTGGAAGCATTCTGAAGAAAAAAAACAAACAAACAAAATTCGGCCAGCCGTGCGCACTTCCGGGGATCTCGTCTGTCTGTTACGCTATCTTGAAATACATTATAATTGTGTTTGAAAAGTAAATATTTTTCGGCTAGATTTAATGATAAATAATTTTAAAAATCCAAGAAGGATTTTTCCTTTTTTTCATTATGTTGACGTCTCAACGGCAGTCGGGAATATATTCTGTTGTCACTCCCGTCTAAGCGTCGATCCTGTCGGGGATATAATTATATATCAATATTTCCATCTCGTACTTCGCACTCGTCGCTCCTTCTCCCGTATTTCCGTTTTCTTTTTCTTATTGTTTCGGAGTTTTTTCCTTATCCGTAAAGTAGCTCGTGGCGTTTGGGAAACGTCGCGAATTGGGAAAATCCGGTGTCTCGAGTGTTCGCGGATGGAGACACTCGCGTATGGCCTGACCGAAGGCTCGTCTTACGCCAGAGTCGGCCGATACCGCAGCAGCTGCGCCGTCTGCTTCTTCGACACCCGCGCGTACGACGCTGTCTCGCACGAGACGCTCGATCGAGGCCGGTATTGACGAGTGATTCGGGGTTGGACTTACGAGCAATCGTGGCTTTTGGGACTCGACCAATTTTCGACGCTTACTTGGCAAACCGTCAAGATACGCGTCGCTGAACGGCGTCACTCCAGTGCCTTGAAGTTGCAATTGACGCCTCTGCCCTATACTGTCACGGGCTATTATAGGCATCCATTCCTGTATGAAAGGACGCAAGATGCGAAAAAATGCGATTTAGAAAACTGGAAAATATAATGAAAATTTGATTGAAATGATTTGTTCGACAACTTACGGGCAAAATACCGGGAAAGTTTGCCGGCACTTCCTGACCGTCGTCCAATTCCAATGGATCGGTGATCGTACGATTAGAGGCCACTTCTTCAGTTTCCATAGGCTGAGCGATTAAAACGATTAATAAAGAAAATAATAATGTTAATGCTTTAAATTAAACTCCAATTATTTCAGTGATTTTTTTTTACATTTCGTACCTCCGGTTCTGGCTGTGAATGTGCACCCTGGGATCTCGCGGCATCGGTGGTCTCGTCAGGGCCAGATGTTTCCTCGCCGTCCATCGACTCGAACGCGATTAAGTGATGAGAAACACCGGGTACATCGGCCATCCGCCGCGAATACTCGCAGAACCAATCTGCCACGGTTTCAGTCACCCATTCGCGCAATTCGTCATGATGGCCACTCATGACTCGCGTCTTTGATTAAAAGTAAATAAGCGCGTATACTTCGGTCAATGAACGTGAAATTGTTGTAACTTCGTTTTGATCGAGTTTTACAACGTTACTTACAGCGAAATTCCGAATAAGATCTTCCAATTTTGCCTGGTTTCTGTCCAAACAGGTGTGCAGCATGCTGAACACTTCCCGTCCGAAGCGCTGGACTATTTTCGCGAGTTTCCTACCCCACTTGTCGTCATCCACCATATCAACTGCATCATAATAATACATGAGCTTCAATGATTGCACAACTATTTTCTCTCTCGCCATTCTTTCTCGTCAATTAGGTATAAAAAATATTCACCGTTTGCCTCCAGATAATGAACAACTTCATCGACGAAGCGACAAACATAACCTTCTATGGTTTTTGGAAAATCTATTCTACGGCCACCCAGACGAGGGTTTCGTCGTCTCTCGTAGGTCTCGACCAAGTCGCTCAGGTAAGGCAGAAGCTCGCGTCTGATCTGGTCGGTCACGCGTGTGTTGAAGCGAGAGCGTGCTCTGCGGGCGCCATGAAAAAGTATGATGTTCGTAATGTGAGGTCTGAGTCTGCGCCAAGTATCTTCGCGTCTGAATTTGCCATGTCTCAGAACAGCATACCACTCGCTCAATTCGATTTTCGCGCAAAGGTTAAAGAGACGCCGCAGCACATGTGGCAAACACGATCCTATTCTTTCCGGTAAATTTACATTTATGCCTCGTGAGGCCAAAAGTTGATCGAGCGTAACGGTGCTCGCGGTTGCTTCGGTATCAGTGCGTATCACATTCGCAATTTCATCCCGCAAGCGAGTATTGGACGTGCCGCGATCGGCGTTAGTCTTCGTTATCGCTGTCGCCGTCGATGTCGATGTCGATGACGAAGTAATGTTGCTGGCAGCGTTTTGATCGGTGGGTCCCGAAGGACCATCTTTGAAACGGGAATATATTAAAATAACAATGACGCTTTCGAGGATTTACAAAGGAGAACTTGCAAAAAGATTTAATTACCCGGTTGAGTCTGAGCCGTTCCAGTTGGCGTCGTGCTCTGGCTAGGCTGACTAGTTTGTTGAGGAGACGAAGTCGCGGCGCTATTGTTAGGTGTTGAATTCGGGGTACGATGAATGTGATGAGAGTTGCACGGTAGGAAAAGATCAAAATCCATGTTCTGTCCCATACCGACTCCAACACCGAGAGGATGAGCTTGCGGATGGAAAACGTGTGGTCGGGGTGTACTGCGAGTCTGGGTCGAAGTTGTGGGGTGTGTACCTACGTTACTCCTGCTCGTCATAATAACGAAAATGACAATAATTAATTTATCGTAGGTATAAGTATATATAAGGTGGAACGAAAAAAAAGTTAATCAATCTTACCGGGCTTGTGTGCTCTGTCCGGGATTCGGAGCTGCCCCACCACCGACAGCCACTGCCGTTGCTCTTTGTCTTAGGCACGAAGTTGGCGTCGATGTCATGGTCGCTGGGGCAGCTGTCGTGACGGTCGCTGCGCCTTGTGCCATGTAACCGGCAACGACGTTCATCAAATTTCGGATAACTTCCGGTGGAGGTGTAGGGCCCCATGGAAATATACCAGCAACACCGCTCATTCCTGCTAAAATAGAAATAAATTTAAAAAATTGAATGATATGATATGATATGTATCAAATGACCGAGACAAATGTATGGAAATCCAAAATAAAAATGAAACAAGGATTATTGACTCACGAGCATTATTATTGTTGTTATTGTTGTTATTGTTGTTGCTGCCATTTGTAGCACTTTGTTCAGTTCCCGTTGGACCGACCCCTCCATTGACTGAGATACCAACGTTCTCAGGAGGCCCCATTTCCATAAGAACCTCCATATTGTTAGTCAGATTAAATATAGCGCCAAAAGCCGAATCGACCTGTGGCTGGCTCTGTGCTTGTTGCTGTTCCGACTGTTGTCCAACATTCGGAGCAGACTGATCCTGTTGTTCGGTGACGAAAGTCAATTCTACGGGATATTGTGAAGTTGGCGGAGTGGTCGTAGCGGAAGTCGGAGGTGGTCGATTTGTAGATTCGGTGTTCTCTTCACCACTTTCGCCATTACTTCCGTCGTTACGCGCCACGCTAATGTGAGCCTAAACAGTAAAAAAAAAAATACATTGCAAATCGATCTTAGAAATCGGAGGAGCTATTTGACTTTCATGTTACCTCAACCTGAATCGGTATTCCAGCTTGCAATATAGCAGAGTGTTGAATAAGAACTGGACGACAACGTAAATTTCTCGGTGGTTCTTGTCCGCAATCAACAATCATGTCACTTAGTGCATGATTAGCATGCGACAAGAAGTGCAAACACTCAGTGACACCATCTGCCAGACGTTGATTTTCTTCTACAGATCCAATGTCGTTGCCGGAAGATGTGCGACCTCCGGGTATCTCGGGGTCAAGCTCCATCAGCTCGCGATAACGAGTTAAATATGGACGCAACCTGTCTTGAGTGTCCATGAGTCTTCCCACCAGTTGTGCCATTTGCGGTGTCCTTGGTTCACTGCATAAGCGAATAAAAAACAAAAAGGATTACTCACTGAGACTTTTTCTAAAGCTAGACAATGTCAATAGATCGAGAGTAGCCTACCTGGGAGTAGCTAGTGGCCGTACACGAGGACAACCTGGATCACCGCTTGCATTTGCACCTCCTTGTCGTGGAGATTGTTGTTGTGAATCTTGAGTTTGACTTTCGTTGCTTGTCTCCGCAGCTGGAGCTGATGGTTCGGTTCCAGAGCCTTCTTCTCCACCTGCCAAGTTGAACGTGTACTCATTTTTATCCACGTTTTAATAATATTCAGTTGACTTTTCGAATAATCATTACGAGCAGAGAACGTACCTCGTACAACGAAATATCTCCTAGAAAGCTCGGGAGCATTTGCTGTGTCATCTTGCTGTGAAGACTCAGACGTCGCAGCACCCCCACCGGAAGTGGTTTCATCCGTTTCCGGTATGCCAGAATCGCTTGTAGTCGTTGCTGCTGCTGCTGCTGCTGCTGCTGCTGCTGCTGGATTATCCAGACGATCCAACACACGATTAGCTTGATCGAACATACGCCGAGCAACGACTAATCGACTGTTGGACAATGTATTGGTCAGTTGTGGTATTGGCCATTCTAGAAATAAAAATACCAATAACAACCTTGCTTAGAAGAAATTTCGAAGTTATAAAATTGTTAACAATTTTGTATTACTAACCATGGCCCTCGACCACCTCTGCTGGAATGGAAATTGATCCCAGGTACATGGGATTGCCATGAAACTGTCGTCTCGTCTGACGATGGTGCGTTCTCTGAGGCTGCGACTGATCGCCGCGTCCTCTATTCTGTCCATGAGCCTGACCACCGCTATTGCCTAGCAGGGCGGATTGCGGTGGTGCTCGTTGTACCAAATGGATGACTTTGCCATTGACATCTGATAGAATGTAATGAAACTGGTCAACACCGAACACTTTGTTTCTAACATTGCGAGCTCAAAACGAAGTGAAACCCTAATTAAGTTTCTACTATCGCCGAAGAGAGGAAAGACTAAACAATCTTCGAAAAAAATTGGATAAAATATTGTGGGTAGTGGGGGAACCTCGAGATGGACGTTTGATGTCGCCTTAAGACGACAGTAGGGTAATTGAAATGTAAGAATTGAAGTCATACCATATTCGCTGAGACGTTTCTCATCCTGGAGCACTCTACCGCAATAAATGAGCCTTTGAGAATCAGCAGGAACATTAACGGTCTCAGCTATGTGTTCCTTGAACTCTCGTATGGTGATCTGCTTGAGAATCAAAAGAGTACGAACTGTGGTCACGAGTAACTATAGCGATAGGGAATTATTGATCCAGGCTGAGATCGCAGCATAGTCATTATAATACTAGTCGTACGACAAGCGTCAATGAATATCTCGTTTAAGTTTCCCGAAACAATCGATATGGCGTTATGGATGCACGCATGCTAAGAAATGCAAAGTAATGACATTGCCTAACTGCATGAAACCACCGACGAATGTTCCAGGCTAGAAATTAGAAGGAACAAATATGAAGGAAAAAAGGAAAAAAAAACTCACGTCGTCAGCCAGTGAGAATGCGTGATTCTGGGAATCCAGTGTCTTCACCGTTAGATCGATCATCATGAACGTTTAAATATGTCTCTTTCACTATAACTCGGATCTTTTCACAGTTATTACACCGCAATATAACGCAAGAATCACGAAATTCACGAGCAATTCCTGCGAGCACGAACACACAGAGTCAGTAAAGTGAGGCCCCGACTCGGTACGAGAGTGAAGTCAGTTTCACAGGTGAGACAACATGGTAAAAATAGTCATGATGAATTTTTCGTCCGACGCCATTGAGGTCGTTGCTGCACGGACAAATACGATATTACGGTACAAATTTGTTCGGTCACCCCAAGAACTGAGATTATGAGATTTCTTACGAAAAAGTATCTATATTCGAGTAGACGTATTTTATATCGGATGTGATGGAAATTTCGATGAGCCTAAAACAATTGCGTTATTATTACGTAGAGTAGAAACACCACTATGCACGTTACACTACCCACGATGCACTATTCCCTAGGGTAACTGAAGAAGGCTGCCACGCAAAGGCGATGCGTGAAGTTCGTTCGCCCTAGGGAACTTTTAGGTTAAGGCAGGTGAACCACAGATGGAGCCACTATGCGGAGTGTTAACCAATCACGATAAAGCAGTATACTGTTTTATCGTAAATCAACCAGTAACAGAAGCTGTAATGTATTTTCTAATTTTACGTTATAAATTTTTGCTGTTTACGAATATACTCACTGAAATGTTACAAATGAATTGCTCCAATATTAATAGGATTATACGATTTTATAATATGCTTGATATATATGAAATATATGCGATACGTCGTACATAACTAGGTTTATTTATATTATCGTAGTGCAATCAGGACTTAACTAGGATGGCTCCTTTATATTAAACATTAGACAAGCCTATTGAAATATCGATACGTAACGAAACTAAATTTATCATGATGTTATAACAACGATCATTGTTGTCATTATTATTAATGTAGTTTGTACCCTCGAATTCAGGTGGCGTATAAAAGGAAGAGTTAACACGAGTTTACAAAACGCGTGTGAACCATAGAACTAGCAACGTTAAGTAATGGGCCTTGAGTTTTGTATGCAGGAAGTGTGGCGCGTCCGCCATCCCGAAGCGGGTTGGCGCCTGGCGTCCCCGCAAAAAGACCAAATAATAATAAGAAGCAGAACAAACAAACTAACAGCACCATAGCGAGAGTGAAATACCGAGGGTGAGATTCATCTGGTTGGAGCGAACGAGGGAGAGAGAGGGAGATACGTAGCAAGCGACAACGTTCCTTTAAACCTAACCGTAAACACACTTATTACTCCAGGCTTTCTCAATTTTTCGCAAGACAGATCAACAAGAAGATCTTCAGCAAAATCCCAAAACCGAAGTTTTTATCGACGCTTGGTGGAAGTTTCGTAATTAAAGCGATAATGAGACTCGTCCATTCTGCTTCACTCTATTTCGTGCCACGTCTTGGAAAAATGAGTGAAAAAAAAAACGGAAAAATTACGAGACAAGGGTGTAGTGCTTGGGCCATGCTGCGATCGAGAAAGAAGTGTGTGGAGTGGGATAAGGTCGATGAAGAAGAGTAAGAACGAGAACGAGAAGTGTATTATAATATGGAGGACGACAAGAGGTCGATAGGGTACACTGTAAGGAGTGCTCGCAGGGTCTGGGGGCCACTCGTGCGCGAGGAAGAGAGAGAGAGAGAGAGAGAGAGAGAATAAGAAACATACACCCAGATGAACAAAGTAAGAGAGAAAGGGAGTGGATGGAGAAAGAGAAAGAGAGAAAATCGTCAGAGCGCCTCATAACGATGTAGCTGTCTCGATTTAGCTTGTCTTCTTGCTGGTATGTCCGTTGGGATACTTAGTTGGGGTCTCGTGCATCTCGTTTTTCATCACATAGCAGGAAGCGAGAGAACCAATGTGTACATTAAAGCGAAAAGGTCCGAGTGCGAGTGAGAAATCCGATGCGCACGAAAATGTTTTCTTTCTTTCTCTCTCGTATTTCTCATTTCTCGAACGCTGAACGATGACGAGGATACTTAGGCTCGCCAAAGAAAAGGAAGAAATGACAGGGACGAAGTAAAAGCGAGAAAGAGCGTGAGATGGGAGCGAAGATCCGCGTTCTTGATTCCGTCCTTTTTTCTTCTTTTGTTTTTGTTGTTGTTTTTTTCTTCTTTATTTTATGCCTCAATCTTTTCTTTTTATTATCATACTACACACGTATATTGTTCGTTTTGCTGAACGGCGCTACACGACCGGGTTGTAGCGCTACTGGTTTTATATTCCTATACATATATATATATATATAAATATATGAGTGTGTGTGTGTGTAAGAAAGAAGATAAATCGAGGAATATATAGAGAAGGATAGAATGAGAGAGAGAGAGAGAATACAGAAGCAAGTAGCATATAACAGATGACTGTAAATACAAGATATATATATATATATATTATGAACCCCCTTCTTTCCTTGCTATGGAACGAGACCGGGCCTCCACGTTCGTTACGCGTCCTCGTGCGTGAGGCGCCCGCGCTTACGGTACGTGTATGCGTTGGCGCCAGGCTGCATTCTCGCATTCGTTATAACCAACACGCGAGATCTATAGTTATAATAATGCACGTGGTGAAAGATGGAGAAAGAGTAAAGATAGAAAAAAAACGACCAAGTATCTCTCAGCACCCAGATAGGAATCTTGTGTGTATTATCCATTTCTTTTCTTTTCCATCATTCTCAAATGATGTGTCTATCCGTCTACGTGCCAAACAAATATATATATATATACCCATTCATGTATATATACATACACATACTTATATATATACATATATAGAGAGAGAAAATTTTGGCGGAAGAAAAATATTTTTGAGAGAATATATATAGGTATATCTCTCTAATATATAGAGTTTTATTATTACATGTATCTATTATAATTATATGACTATTGTTATATTATATATATAATAATTATGTCTATAATAATCAATATCTATATTTTTTATACATATGAAAAACAAATTTTGGTGAAAGAGAAATATTTTGAATTGAATTTGAGAGAATATATATAGGTATATGCTTTCAAAATATATATTATTATTATTATTATATTCATATTATAATTATATTTCTATTATTATATATGTTATTATAATTATATTTATACTATTATATGGATTATTATATTTATATTTATATTGTTATATATATTATTATAATTACATTTATATTATTATATATGGTATCATAATTATATTTATATTATTATACATATTATTATAATTATATTACTATTATTATATATATATTATTATATTATTCTATATATTATATTACGTTATATCTATAATAATTAATATCTACATTTCTGTCTATATACACATATATATATATATATATATATATATATATATATATATATATATATATATATATAAGTATATATAGAATAAATTTTGGCGGAAGAAAAATATTGTTGAAAGAATTTGAGGATCGATTTATCGTTAATGGGAAAATAATAATAACAATAAAAAAAAGAAAACAATGTTTTCGGTGTATCGAAAAATGGCAACATTTTAAAAGCTTTCTTTTTGCGCTGGTGTTTATTTTGGCGAGTGCTCGAAACCGTGCGGAATCCTCGACTCTCTTTTTCTCTTTCTGTTCTCGACGCTGGGCTTGGACACGAGTGTTTTCGAGTGGTCGGACTCAAGGATTTTTTTTTATTCCTTTTCCATCGTCCAAGTATAGTCGAAGACACGTGCGGATACGAGAGTACTCGTGCGTAGTCGAGTTCTCAAGTGTCCCCTTATCAGGTGGCGTATGTATCGTAGGCAGACGCTTCGTGTATCCTTTAATATAATCGTTATGTCGTGAATCACGCTTTGACCTTGAAAATTTGAAGAACGCGAGCGCCTTCCAATTATTCAAAATCAAACAAATAACAAAATTTACAAAATTTTCTCGTCTGTAAACAAAAAAAAAACAATACATTTTTATAAACAAAAACAACTACAAACTTGTTAATTTCTTTCTTTTTTTAGAATGGTAGTCAACTTCAATCTTTCCATGACTATAATTATATGGACCGATATATCGAGCAATGGTTCCGTACTTGCGTTATGGACACACCTACGTTGTTGTACGTTACGGCGACCGGATCGAGGAGAAGGCTTAGATCGCATTCCCCGACGCCTGTCTGTCGCCTCCTGAGGAATCTCGTTTCCTACTACTGGTCTCCTTCATATCCGATCTCTTCGTACTTTTATTACCCAAGAATACCATGCCGGAAGAAAATCATATAAGAACGTTTCTTGTCCATCGTCGTGTCTCTATCATTCTCGATTACTACGTTTCTTCTCTCTCTCTCTCTCTCTCTCTCTCTCTCTCTCTCTCTCTCTCTCTCTCTCTCTCTCTCTCTCTTTTGATAATTGTCCTTTCTTCTTTTATCTTCATCGAAATATTTCCGCAAATTGAATAAAGATATCAACGCGTTTCGTCTTTATTTTGGAAATAAGAAAATGGAAAAAGAAAGACGAAGAAACGAATCGTATGAAAAATTATAAACGAGCGAGTAATTCGTAATGTGAAATTACGAGTGTTGTTTCTGCGCAGGCACGCGCGCGCGCGCGCGCGCTCACGCACACACGTTACGAAGTCGGCGAGGAGATTCGTGTTTCGTGTATGTCTTGCACCGATAAGACGAATCGTTGCTCAACTTTTGACCTTTGCTTAACCGCTGTACGGAGGTCCCCACCGATCGAACAAAATAATACTTCTCTTACTTTATTTGATAAAACGAGTATGTACCCTCGTTCGCGAGAAAGTATAGTACTCGTACAAACCCACACACACATACACGTATACACGATAACGCGATCTCCCACTCTACGAGCGTGTGAACTTCTCTCGCGCTCTGGTACATCTCCGTAATCTTGTGTAAAATTCATTTCAACTCCGAGAGAGCTCCGTATGTATTTCAGTGATCAACATCCGGTCGATGCGCGAACGTACGAAACGAGAGACGCACGAGCGAGAAGAGTTGTTGCGACGTGACAAACGACAATACCGCGATTTTGTGACATTGACAGGATTGATTTAAAAAAAGAACGTAATTGTCTTAGTTTTTCTTCATAAATATTGTTTTGTGACATTGGCAGGATTGATTTTGGCAGGATTGATTTAAAAAAAACGTAATTGTCATGGTTTTTCTTCATACATATCGTTTTGTGACATTGGCAGGATTGATTTTAAAAAAAACGTAATTGTCTTGGTTTTTCTTCATAAATATTGTTTTGTGACATTGGCAGGATTGATTTTAAAAAAACGTAATTGTCTTGGTTTTTCTTCATAAATAT
>JAPYZU010002951.1:0-11725 GCA_030523005.1 Tryphoninae sp. B BG-2022a
CATTGGCGAAAGTATATGCTCGGTTCGTGTCAATTATATTTTATTTTTAATAATACGAATATCCTCGATACCATTGACTCGTCATCGCTGTTCATTTTATCGACCGCAACAATGCGATATTCCATAAATTTCGAACAAATGTGACTTTCAATCGTGACGATACACGGAACTTCCGGAATTTCCACATTTCCGAGTAAACCGCAGCAATACACAGACTCGCATTAATGCACGTAACGTAGGTACACTATGCAGTGTATTCCCTCGGGGCTGAACCTCGTTCGAAGAGTTTCCATATGCTTCTCGACAAAGTCAGACATTCGTCCACTTCGTCGACTATAAATTTACAACGATTAATGATTTTCATCGAATCACTGACTCGTGTTTATCCATGCTCGATGCGATAAACGCCTATTGATAAAAATAAAATACGAATTTATTTCGAATGAATACGTAATAGTTTACCCTTTCTTTTAAGCAATTATCTTTTTTGAAACAAATGCCATTTTAAAATTGCAATTAATTTAACGTATGTAATCTAACCCACGAGCCGAAAAATTTTGCGATTCGACTGTCAATTATTCTGCATTCTTGGACAAAAAAAATACCAAATTGATGAAAAATGTAATAATCTGGTTTGGAAAAGTACGTTATCGGCATATTGCAGCGCATTATGTATACACATAAATACATACATATACATATACGCACATATACATATATGCACATATATGTGTATATATATATATATATATATTTATATATATGTATGTATGTATGTATGTATATAAAAACCTGTGGGAAATCTGAACTACGAGAACCCTGCGGAAAATCGAATAAACTCGTTATCCAGTCTGCGGGGAATTTGACACAGCGATGTATGTGTACATAGCTGTACATCATATAGATATAGGTACGTAAAAAAAATGTATGTATACATAATGTATTGATCATACACGCGCATATACGATACGAGTTCAGCCACGAGACGGGAAAACTTCGTCGTTCTCCGAAATCAGAAAGTTTGGTTCTTCTTCAGCGCTGACGCTACTATAGGCTGTTATAACGCCGCAAAGTCACAGTTTTGCCAAGTAAAACGTGGCTGCTCACTGGCCATAACGTAGACGAGATTTTGCACGGTGTGCAGTTTTACACAGTAAGATGAATAAAAAGAAGGGCGACGAAGTCGAGGTGAAGACATGTCGTCTTGGTTGGTGCTTTGGGAAATCCGCGTGGCTCTAGATACACATAGTGTACATACATACATTTATAAATATATATCTATATATATATATATATGCTACAGTAAAGAACGAGAGAGACTCGAGAAAAGACCATTGCGTTCTCGAGTACAACGACGATGGCGGTAACCAACAGATTGGAGCTTTCCAACGCCTTAATGCCCCGGGTGACAGGACAAACAAATTTATAGGTCTCTTATCCGAAAGATACACGGGATTATCCCCCGTGCTATCCGGTATATGGAAAGCCTCGAGATATAGAATAAGAAAAGTGGGAGGAAAGAGGCTAAAAGAGAAGACGAAAAAGAAGAAGAAGAAACAGCGCGCGAAGTCCCGGTACGGTCACAAGGGACGTTCTCCCTACGGTGAGCTCTCTGATATCCTTTCTCTCTCCTGAGCCACAGCGGATTTCTCTCCTCTACGTATGACTTCGCGCCGAGAGGTCGAAAAATCGTAAAAACTTTATGTAAGTTTGCGAGTGTCGAGAGAAGAAGGAGAGATAGAGAGACAGTGAAATTGGCGCGAGGAGCATGGAAGATGAAGCATAAAAGCACCAAAAGCCTCGATATAGAAAGGGTAGGACTCGCGAAGGAAGGGATAAAAGTAGAGATGGAAACTTGAATCGCGTGACGCTATTACGAGTCGGAGAAGGAGATCGCGGGGGTTCTCCGTAGCTGAAAGAAAAGAACCGTATCGCAAGAACAAGAGATTCTGTAAAAAAAAGAAACACAATAAAAATATAAAAAAAGAAGCGAACGGAGGGTACGCGATGCATATAACGTCTATTATATAGATATTCGTATAACTTGGAGAAACGGGGCGTCCAAAGCTTCCCGGAAGCCGCTTCGGGGGATGGAATGATGGTGAACGAGGTTGGAGAACGTAAAATGGAAAAGGATCAGCAGGTTATGTCGGTGGAGATTTTACGTCGTGGATAAGAGACACCGCGACTCCAACATCTCCCTCCCGACTTCCCCTGCCACTGATGCTACAAGGGTCGGAAGGGTGTAAAGAAGATTGTCCGAGTGACGAGAACGACGAAGTATACGAGACAGCGAGAGTCCCGCGAAAGGACGAGGAGCAGATTTCGGCAGGAGAGTAAGATGTGCGTGTGGCGAAAGATACGAGGCAAAATCCTGCGAGGATCTGTGAGAAAACTGTTCTTTTTTTGTCACGATGTGATTCTCCGAGCTTTATATATACGAGGAATTTGTGTAGGTTTTTCGAGAAGAAAGTCAATTCATTCCAATTGGGATTCTGAAGGCTACGGGCTTGTCCAACAGCACTTTCGTCCATATGGAATTCAGCTTCCTGTCGAGTTCGATCACAGCTAACACGATGATAACTATAAAAGATTGTTTCGGTCTTTTTCGAATTGCTATTGTTATTTTTTTCCTCCGCGAATTGAGAGTTTTGATAGAAGAGTGAATTTATAAATTATAATCGACCCGCGTCCTTTAATTCTTAAAACTGTACTGCTGCAAATCATCGTTTGATTAGAAAAACAGATTTATTCGATTATTTGAGAAACGGATATAAAATTTCGAGAAGTTTTCAATCGGACAGTCGTGAAAAGTTGACAAATATCGAAATTACGAGGTTTCGTTATTCCAGTAATTAAACCATACCGATCATTTTTGTTTTTCATCCAGAGCGATGATAGCGGCCGTTCGTACCTAAATTTCGAAATTTTCCGTAGAAAATAAAAATTGTACTCTTATCTACAATTCTTAATAATTAAATGATCAAAAGCTGAAAGAAAAACAACGAGACGAAATATCTTCGGATTTCATCGACTATTTCGCCCCTAACGTACTCGTCCGGTACATATCCCTGCTCGAGTTATACGAGAGCCTCGCGCAACCTCCAGCCCTCTCTTGATGCACGAAACAGCCAACAGTTGCATTTCCCTTCAGCACTTTTCATGCCCACGTATACAATCCTCCGGCTGTATATTCTAGAAAATATTTTTCCGGAAGGATAAAGAGAACATAGCGAGAGAGAGAGAGAGAGAGAGAGAGAGAGAGAGAGACAGACAGACAGACAGAGAGAAAGACCGAAAAACAAAATACACGCGGTCTGTCGCAAAATCCCTTCAGGGTGCGATGACAGAGCGAGTAGAAAACGGGAATGTCACATACCGAGCTAAATTCACTCCTACAGAAATCCGTGCTTATAAATAAACATATGTATTCACTCATATCACTAGCATTCACGTTCATCTGTAGCGAGTCCTCTTTTTTGAGGGCACTCCAAAATTGTGGTAATCTTTTTCCCCTGAAACCAATTTCATCCGACACTTATAATATTAAAGTTTCCCGCCATTCACAACTATCACAATTATTTTCTTCTTGCATTAGAATTGATAGGCAATAAGCCAAAAAATCTTAAATTTCCGTAGTAGATATTGTTGATATTTGTTTCTTATCAATGATCAAGTACCAGAAGAATATAATTTATTAAAAGTTGATGATTTTAATTGCAATATACCGCTTTATTCACCAGAAAGCGATAATTCATTGATTTCCAATAAATTTTTCAATATTTTATGTAAATTTTAGTATGAGGTTAGCTATATATCGATGAGAATCTATGTTGATATATAAACAAACTTGGGCTGCCATTACACATGCCTAGAAGTATATAAACTGCCGATTCTTTGCCGTACGCTTATCGCGATATACAGGTAGTCGACGGAATGGGGTGAGTGAGAGATATGTTACCGGTACGCTTGAGCGTAGTAGCGTGGTGGGGTAGTCGCTCGTAGGCCGTATTGTCGTTAGCTGTTCATTCATGCGTGCTGATAGGTCAAGGCTAGACTCGTTTTCGGATGGATTAAACGTATTAGTTATCAGTTGGATACCGTGCGTGTAGAATATTTAATGTTCAACATTAACTCCTGGTAACAGGAAATTGGTTCTCGAGTCTCACACACAGACGATGTTAGGCTCGTGCGTTACTCCAAACGAAATCAACCTTGTCTACTAATTACGCGATTGTAAATTTGTGACAGAATAATCGGATAAAATAAGAAAAGATGAAGAAAATTAAATTTTATGTTTTCGGATTATGAACATGTAGGTAGCTTGTATGAAAGTGAAATATAACGCGATTCATGGATCGTACTAGTTTATTTTTACAGTTTTTGGGTTCATTTATTAATTTGAATTCACTGATTAACTTGTTTCTCTTTGTTCATAGATAATTGATGAGCCAAGCTGAATCAAGTTGAATAGAGATACAGCATCGAGCAAAGCCGATTTTTCAAGGTCAAGGTAAATCGTTATTGCGGGTTTTTTGGCTTTTCTCCGAGAGTTTTTGAAATATTGGCCAAAATAACGTTATATTCTTCATCAGCAACAAATTTCCGATTCCATAACCACCAAAAGTCTTTTTGGACGAAAAAAATTGTTGACCTCATCGTCGAGGTGGTTTTGCAGGTCCCCTCCGATGGGTCCCAAAAATCGCGATTTTCGAAGGTTCGCCGCGGCCATAGAAATTAAGCTATCCAGATTATTCTAGGTTGGTTCTCTAGTACTCGGGGAGCTCTTCAAAAAGTTATTCGTGCAATTTTCTGTCCGATAAACAAGAACCGAAATCGGCCATATTGCACTCCGGTGAATTCCAATCCTTTCTCCAACTTTAAAAGCCTATGTCGATCGCAAATTTCCCATACAATAAGAAAATTACCGTTTCGTTTCAGAATTTATAGATTTTGTCGATCGTAAGTGGGTATATCGTTATTTTGGGTCTTTTGCGTTTTTCTCCTAGAGTTTTGGAGATATCCGCCAAAATAACGTCATAATCTTCATCAACAATACATTTTCGATCAAATACGTCCATTCTTAATCAGCTGACGAATAATTGTTCGACTCTCTTGAATTGCAAGGTAGAAAATCAGGCTAAAAAAGTTATGTTTTGGAAATCCGTAGAGCAGACATTCTTAGCTAGGTTTTAGCAACCGGAAGTTGCTTGCTGATTGCGAATTCGTGGGTCGGTTTGCACTTGCACGAAAAATCATGAGTGAAGAATCGAAAAAACATGAAATTTCACAGTTTTTTTCGGGATTTCGCCCATTAGATTCGATCTATCGAAAGAATGAGCATGATTTTCATGATGTGCGGTAAATTTTCGATGAAAGTAACCCTAAATCGTTTTTGACAACAAATTTTATTTTTTCTGTTTTGAGACCGTAGTGGGCTTCGAAAAACGAGAATGCAAAAACTGGTGTGATGGTAACATTTCTCTCGGTCCCGCGGCTCTCTCTACCGTTGACAAGTAGCGCCGTAAATACCCCGGCTACGACGGATACGTCCCATCTCGTTCGTTTGCTACACCCCGCAATTTCTGCCGCTACCCTTAACCCTCCTCCCCCTACATCACTACTCCTCTTTTCGTTACCACCCAACCGGGAGTTTCTCCCCTTTTCCAGCTAGAGGCGCCACGCGCCCTTTCCCAGATTCCTCACCGTTTATATCCTCTCTCTCGCGAACACCGCCCTGTCCCTCCTTCCCCACCGTCCCCATCGTATTTGTTTCTCTCTGTCTCTCTCTCGATCTGCTTTTCCTCGGCGTTTACCACCTCTGTCGTGTCGCTCTACCCCCAACCCCCTCTCGTACGATTCTCGTACAAGCGTGGAACGGCGAAGGGAAAATACCGACGGCAACGCTATCCGCGGTCGCGCCACGCCGTTCGATCCACCACGCTCTACTTTATTCCGATTCGTTCCTACGGGCCGCCGGGCTCAACGAGGAAAAGCTCTCTCTCACCCTCTGCCTCTCTCTCTCTCTCTCTCTCTCTCTCCCTGTTCGTCTCTCTTTCTTTCCCTTTGCTTCCGGTCTTTTCCTCGCTTCAGGCTTCCCTTCCTCCTCTCTATCTATAATTTGTTTTTCTGTATCTTTTTTGCGTTTTAGGAATTTGCTCATCTGCATGTAGGGATCTAGTCTTGCAGAATATCGCTCCTCCCCGAACCCATGCCCAGAATCATAAAGCCCGGATGTCGGTCTGCCTGCTTGTCGCGAAGGAAAAGGTCACGATGGACGACACTTTCGTTGGCTAGACAATTGTTTCTTTCTCTGATTCTCTCCATTCTTCCATCCATGCCACCCGCATTATACGCTCCGTTCGCACGTGACAGCCGAGGGGTTGGTAACTCGAGAAATCAGTAAACCATTTGATCTAAAATCAGGCTAGGAATCACTAAAAATCACGTGAAATCGCAGGTTATCTAATTGATTCGGAAAACATGGGAATCGCAGTGGAAATTGCAAGAAATCGATTCCGTTTGGAAATCGTAGTGTCACCGAATCTGCGAGTGACCAACCCCTCGATAACGGCATTGTATGATAACGATTACTGCGCGCCCATAAAAGTCAACCGTCTGCTTGCCTGTATAAAAAAGTAATTTCACTGGCGAAAAACGTCAGAAGTTTTTCTGACGGAGTGGTGCACGGACATGCAGAGTCATCTATTATGCACATGTACCTGTAGTTTAGAGGATGACGGATTTCCAATTGGGATTGACGTAAAAGCTAGGATCTCACAAATAGCGAACCGCTCGTTTCTGCAAAATTAATTATTTTTTTTTCTACGTTCGGCTACAATATTTTAAGGAGCGTTCACAAAAGTATAATTCGTAATATAAATGATATATTGATTGCAATTTAATAGACAATATAATCTTTGTATTTATATTTTTATTATTATCGTAATTGACCCCAATTTTCCATCTCACGCATTATTGTACGTTTTAACGAACCCGTTTACAACGAAAAAAAAATGTTTTTATTAGTAAAATTTAACCAATTTTGTTTCCATATAATTGCTATCTATTATCTTTATTGTAGAATTTTTCATCAGATTTGAAAAACATCCAGAAATGGGCGGAAATGTAAAAAAAAACAAATTCAATATATAATATATACAAATATATGCGCTTGAACATATTTATTCAACGAACTCGTACTTGTTATCCAATCGTTGTTCAATGGCCACGCATAGGTAATCGGGAAACAAAAAGCGAAACAACAAAAGTCAAAGAGCTCGTCTGCTCGATTGCGGCGTATGATGTACAAGGATGTGATATAAATTTGATGCCGTCCATTGGTAGATAAATCGTGATAAAAGCTTCCCCTCGTTTTTTCTCATTCACCGGTTGCGATCATTTTTTGGCTTGGCCTCCTCCCTTATCCGTCCCTCGAAAAAGTCACCATTGACAGAAGCATCATCATAACCCCATACATTTACCTCTCCTATGCCCCTCACTCTTTACTCCTGCAACCTCGTTCGACCTCCACGTCCGGCAGAATCAACTTGAATTGATTGCATAGCAACGGGTGCACAGCACCAGAGTGCATCGAAACCGCTTCTCTCTCTCTCTCTCTCTCTCTCTCTCTATATATATATATATATATATATATATATACACAGAGAGAGAGAGAGAGAGAGAGAGAGAGAGAGAGAGTGTGACTGTATATATATGTGTGTATATATATATATATATATATATATATATACACACACACACACACAGAGAGAGAGAGAGATTTCGATGCGGTCCTTTCATTGCACGAATCGGAGAGTTGGCAATTAGCCACTTGTACTAATTTCGCGACGAACAATCCGAACCCGTCACTATCGGACGCATTAAAACCGCGACGCTGTGGCTTTTACATCGAAACAGTTAACGATTTTCGTGCTGCGGTATAACCATAGAATTTCCAATTGATATATAAATGTATATGTTGGTATATACGTACGATAACGGTGAATATATAAATTCACGAGAATTTCATTGAATTTTTACAACAATCACAAATATAAATAATACGTTGCAATTAATTTTTATGGCGGTATTAAAAAATAATAGGTATATGAAAAATGTGAAAGTTCATATTTTTCAGCTTTTGACCGATAAATTGTAACAAATCGGACCAAAGAATGTGATATTCTTTTTGTTTGGAAAATTCCCGATTATGCAACCCTCTTATCAAGTCTTTTTAAAGAGAACAAAATATCGACGTCTTTGAGATGCCGAAGGGGCAAAATGGTAATCGACTTGCAGAATTGTGAATCGATCGAAAAATCGCAACGTTGTACGAAAATCGAAAATTTTCCGTACAACGAGAACGTTACATTCTCACTGTCGATTAGTTACAATTTCCCGGTCTAAAGAAAAATATAGAAAAATTGCACTTTTTTATTGATAAAATGAATCCGCGAAGAATAAAAAACTACAAATGTCGTCGATCAATTAATGAGAGTTTTATCAACCCGCGCAACGACGCGTTATTACAAACATTTCGTCACTTTACGAGACTTCGTTCATAAATTTTCATAACGTTTTATCGCCATTGTTTATATCGTTCGACAAGAATAATTCGAAATTTAAAGAAATACAATTTTTCAAACTATTTCATAATTCAAATGGTTATCGCACTTTGTTCCCACCCATAGTAGTCTCGTTTACTTTGTAAAATCTCCCCGAGCTTACACTTCGCGGGGTGACAAAATCGACCCCCCATTAATAGCCTATGATATACTTGTACGACGGTATAAATACAGACCGTACGAGGCTTTTGGCTTTGTACACAGCACTCGAGGCCATATAATCGATGATAAATGCCGACAGATATCCAGAGGCACTCGTTCCCGGTCGCCGAGCCCGCTGGGACACCACTTGCGCTCTCGTTCGGCTCTATTAGGGTTCCTTCACCCATCGCTATATCTATACACATTCCACATGGAAACCTGCTGTATATATATATATATTTATATTCTTCGGTTCTGTATCGGTCCGGTCACCATCGCGGTACGGACCATTTGGGGCGGGAGTCGTGCGGTTCGTTCTCAATGCGACATGTGGAACCAACGAACCAGGACCACAGAGATCGAGTTGAAGGGGAAAATGAGAAAAAAACGAAATACTCAAAAGAGCGAGAGAGATGAATCGCAGGAAAGCGCAAGCCAGAGAGTGATAGAGAGAGCGAATGATGACTCGGGGAAACTTATGCACGAAAGAGGGAGAGAGAGAGAGAGAGAGAGAGACTAGATCAGCGTCAGAGCACAAATCCATCCATCCATCCATCCTTCGTTCCATCCATACGTCGTGCTCGTTCCTCTTGCTGTCTTTTTTTACCCTTCGTACAGGTCTATATCTATATATCTTTCTCCGTCTGTCGAGTAGCGAGCGAATACAAGAACACGGGGGCACGAGTAAAGCCCAGGCCGCAACAATATCCCAACTGGGACTCCTTTCGTTCTTTTAATGGGACACCCGGGGGTGTCTTCTCTCTCTCACCCCCGTCGCCATATATAACATACAAAAACCGCATCACCATCAGCACCACCAACACCCCTCTATCACCGATCTTTGCCAACACGTTTATCTCGTCCTATATACGATGTTTAAGCAATGATCAACAGCAGAGGGCGTCATCGAAACAACAGAAGGTGCGAGGCTATCATCCCTGACGCCCTGAAAACTATGCGATCGATCAATTACACAACGTGTTATCTCTCTCCTTTAACGAAAATCCATCGTTGTTCCTGCTCCGTGGACTTATTATTGAGCTCTAGGATAATCTACCAACTTTTTTCACCATACGCACTTGCCTCGACACTACCATTTTTTTTACCCCATACAAATATTTTACCCTCCAACTGCTAGGCTTCTCATCGAGTAGAATTTATACCATCGATAAAACTTGAAAGCAATATACTTTCTCATCAATTACAGAAAACCCTAATTAATTTTCGAAATCATCTAATCATTTCAGAGTTAAATCAAAAACAATCTTTTAAATATTTGATAGATTACTCGATCAATATTATCTCAACCACCCAAATCTAAATAATCTCAAAAGAATTGTCCAATCATCAATGAGTCAAGAATCAATCTCAGCCATCAAAATCTAAATAATCTCAAAAGAATTATCCAATCATCAACGAGTCAAGAAAAAAAGAATCTCGTAGTTATAAGATACGATGCAAGCAAGGCGGTCAAGGGACGAACAAAAAATTGACGTTATAGACAAACTCGCGTAACTCCACCCTCTCTCTCCTGCCCTAGAGGCTTTTACCAATTTGGTTGGAGAGTTTATACCGTTGGATATACGCGCGACGGTGTTGATGCTGATGGGCGATGCCTCGACGTTTCACGAGCAAGTAGCCGGTGGAGTGGATGGATAACTCGGCCATTGTGCGGACGAGCTAGATGGCCTCCAGCGAGAGTAAATGATTGTCGTCGTTCTCTGTTTTGCTATATATATATATATATATACGTAGCTATACATCACTCTATACAGTATACAGTATGCAAGCAAATAGGCACAAGGGGTGCCAGCGGGGCTTTGTGTTGTTTAGAATAACCGAAGAGCCTATCGAGAGCCCTTACCGGCCTCTACGATCTGTATGCGAGTACGCTATCTCATCCTTTCTCGTTCGGCTCGGTTGCTATACGTCTATATATATATATATATATATATATGTATATACATCTCACTCCCTCTGTCCCTTCCACTGATTCTCTCGGTTACACACAACCCCGCTCTCACTTACATACGATAGCTTTAGGTATACATATATATATATCGTGCTGTTTGTCCCGTGCTCATTCCCCATCTCCCTCGCTGCCGACTATTATCGGTAATTAGAGGGACCCTCGTGGCCACGCGACCATTTTCACTCTCGCGGGCATCGGGAGCGTCCGGTTTTATCCACCACATTCGCACATGTACCTACCTACTACTGGCGTTAGTAATCTATGTGTGATATATAAATATATAGAACATTCTTCGGTAGGTATACTCACACATACGTTATTGTATATTTGCATATACGTAGACATTAACGTGGGTAACGTCGCGTAGCATAATCCGAGCTTGACATAATTGTAGCCACGTAAACAGAGAGCTTCGTATAGACACGAGCTCGTTTTACCCCCTCTCTGACTTCTTCGACTCACCCCTTGCCCAGGCTTTCTTTCTCTTTATTCTCATACTTTCCGTCGTCACACTCTTGACCGACGCTTTCGTCGATTCTCGAAGACCTGCAAGTTTTAGCATTGTAATGGTACGATAGTAACCGTGCGTATCCTGCGATACTTAGGATGTTTCTGAGTGTAGGATATCATTTTTACGAAAAATATGCATATCCGGGATTGCGAAATAACATGTTCTGTTATTTTCTAGAAGCGCTCTAATGAGCGTCCGGAAATTATATCGGTGCATTACCAAATACGGGGTGGGTGGCATAGGTGAAGGGTTGGATCGAATGGGCGTACCAATTATACAGATATTCGGTTATGCATAAATTATATATAATTTTTATACACAGTATTATGTATAATTATATTATAATTATATCTATAATTATATAATAATAATTATATTATATTATAATTATTTTATGTAATTTATATATATACATAGTATAAATTACATAATATAATTATATCGGTATACATAATCTAATATATATATATATAT
>JAPYZU010002952.1:0-12309 GCA_030523005.1 Tryphoninae sp. B BG-2022a
GTGTCCCTTTTTATTCCCTATTATATAGCCGGCTAAAACTTTGAAAAAGGTGCTGAATGAGCCATCAAAACATTATTCTGCTTGCCCGAGAACAAATTACATAAATGTTCCAATTCCTGTCAACGAGACAATTGTATTAACAATATTGTTTGGCTGCCCGTCTCTGACAATTCTAACCCTCGTGTCCCTTTTTATTCCCTGTTACTTATATAGCCGGCTAAAACTTTGAAAAAGGTGCTGGATGCACCATCAAAACGTTGTTCCGCTTTCCCAACAACAAATTACATAAATGTTCCAATTCCTGTCAACGAGACAATTGTATTAAGAATATTGTTTGACTGACCGCCTCTGACAATTCTAACCCTCGTGTCCCTTTTTATTCCCTATTACTTATATAGCCGGCTAATACTTTGAAAAAGGTACTGAGCCATCAAAACATTGTTCCGCTTTGCAGATTATTAATGAAATTTTCATGAAATTAATAGAGCTTTGTATTACATTGGAACAACAAGCTTCTTGGTAAAACGTCGTGCCGGTACGACTTTGCGTTATTTTCTTTGCGATATACGGAGGCCTCGCGCCGTCTCACCAAAATAGAGGAACAGGCACTAATTTAGTAAGCGCTAAAAATAAATACCCAACCATACAGACGCTATAATATTCGGTGTTGGAGGGACACATGCTTTTGTTGCGAGTAAAAAAGAAATATCATTTTGGAATTGTTTCTGTATCGGCTCGGTATACCATAGCATACCGTATAATTGATTATACGCATTGCGTATCGTGTAATATACCGCACGATAATAAGCGAACGAGTATGCATTACCTTACGGTGTTGAATTTCGCGATAGATGACGCTCTTCCGAGGATTAAGTTGCGCTCGGTGGTAGACAAATTTCCTGGCAAGCCGGTGCCTCGACTTCACCTTGAAACTATCATATATTGTAATTTTCTTATAGCATTCGGATAATATTGAATTTAGGAAGCTTGACACGAATATTCAAGCTTTAAGGTTGCTCGAGTTTCTTACATTCGAGGCTATTGGATGTCTTACACGAATGACTTTCGAGACCTCCATTGATATTTTTTTCCCAAAGATTTAAAAGAGAAATCATAGCGACACTGAGACTGTTAGAGGTGTATGCTACCAGGAGCCAGGCAAGAAATTTGCAACATACGTTTATTAAAACGAGAATACTGGCTGTTCCACAAAAGTGTTAATTATTTACAAATTTTTCAACATTTGATAAATATATTTTTATTAATGCTATCAGTCTCAAAGACTCGCGTTTTGTATTCTCACTTTACAATATACACAATCCTATGTATGGTTTGGAACTGTGAGACTATCAGTATGGAGAATTGATAATGAAAGACTTACTTGTTTTTTTTTTGCAGAGGTGAATCAGCGCCGAATCTTCCGGTGGATATGCGTCCACTACCGAAAGAGCCAGATTCGGATGAACGAAAGAAGAAAACGTTGAAGGGAAAGATGAAGGTTAAGGATAATAAGGACAAGCCTAACATTAGTTTACCAACAAATTTCGAGCACACCGTTCACGTTGGATTCGACGCTGTTACCGGCGATTTTACGGTATGTTATCACTTAACAAAGTGAAACATTTATCTTTCTAATTTCGTTTAAAAGTGCACTCGCTTGCTGCTTTGCTGTTGTATAATTGATGGGAACGGAATATCCATGATGATGATGATTTAGAAATTGTTGTTCATCCTTTTAATCGATTGAACGTAAAGCCTTGGAGAATCCTTATGAGAACGGAATGTGGCATAAACTAAATAACGTCTGGATCTTCCGTACCGTGTAAATAAGATATAACTTGAATTCTTAAATACACTCGTTCACATAATACCTATGTATGAAAACATTGCGATTACGACGATTCGGTAATTGTGTCTGGTGCTTTTTATACCGTATTATTTTCTTTTCACGTGTAAAACTAACTCGACACGTATTTCTTTCAAGCTGCCACTAAAAGTAAGTAAACTCAAGTGACCACACCGAGTTAGTTTGTCTGCATTTTTTGTTCTCTTGATTTATTTTTGTTTACTTCATTTCCACGTCGTATGATTTAACAGTTTTCTTACGTTGCTGTTAACACGTATAGAAATTAATATATTTTCCTTATACCCATGAAAATAGAGAGATATAAAACCCCTCATGATGACATTATAGTTGCTTCTGTAGATGTAATACAATTTAGAAGCTTTAGTCAACGTTGCTTACGATTTACAATGCTTACTTGGGAACGAATGAATTTCATATGATGAAAAGTTGATCGACTATCCAATAAATCAGAGATAGAGTCATCTTTGATGCAAATTCCTGTTTTATATACCGCATGCAATGTTGGTGCAAAAGCTAATCGAAGTTTCGTGATACAACTGCTGTTCCGTTACTTTGAACCGTCTGGTTACCAATCCTATTTTGGATTTTAAAAGCATAGCGTAACTAGATTTTCTTCTAGTCCGATCGTACAGTAACAGCACTGCCGATCTCTTCGTCTAACACGTGTATACATATTTGCCGATTGTCCTCGCCTCGTTGATTTCAGATTTCCAAATTTATAAATATGTTTTTAATGACAGGGAATGCCGGAAGCATGGGCCCGACTCCTCATGTCGAGCAACATCAGCAAGCAAGAGCAGAAGAAAAATCCTCAGGCTGTATTAGACGTTTTGAATTGGTACGATAATAGTAGCAAGGAAGCGAAGGGTTCTAAATACATGACCACGACAAAAATGGTCGGGATTGTTGGTGAGTGAAAGAAGTTTGTTTACAATTTTTTATTTTTATTTTTAAACAGTTATTACTCATGGTATTGATGTATTTTGTTTTCCTTCAGCGTCGATAGAAAGAGCGAGCAGTCCGAGAAGTGTCGGTATGGGTGTAGGCATTGGTATTGGAAATGTTCGTGGTCAAGCAATGTCACAGGCATCGGGAAGTTCCCACTCGCAACATTCACTGAGCAGGTGAGTCTTGAACATTTCTTCTCGTTAGCGTTAAAACTCGCAAAATCGTCATTATCGACGAGGCCACGATGACATTGCAGAGTGAGCAGTAGTAGTCCGAGCAGCACACCGACCGATGCTTGTGCAACGAGTTCCGAACAAGAAGACGAACCACCACCTCCACCGATATCCGCAAGACCAGAACGCACGAAATCCATCGTTAGTCAAAATTTCTCTTTACAACCGATAAACCAGCGTTTCGTTACTTTGAAAGTCCATCGATCACTTTTTCGTTCAACCGCCGTACGAAATTGAATATGTCTGATAAATTGTTGTTTTATAAAAAATTATGCTTGAACTACGCGTTGATGAGAAAAGAATCGATAATCCGGTTTTAACGAACAAAAGTGACTATTACATCCTGCGACATTTTTTGTCTGTTTTCAATTAAAAACTTGAATGCCTGATGATACGCGATGTAGTCTTGCTCGGTAAATAATCAATATTAAATATATGATGGAATAAAAAAAGGAGACGTATCTATTGTGAAGTAACGAGATGTGGCGATCTCTGTTGTCAAATAGTATACGGGCCATTTGATTCATTAACGGGTAAAATTTTTATCTTCCGCAGTACACAAAGCCCATTGAGGAAGAACCACCGTCACCTATTCCAACATCATTGGGCTCTCCTCAACATAATGGTACGCAACAGCAGCAACCTCAGTCGCAGCTTGATAGAAATAAAAATCAAGCGACACCAACACCAACGGTTACCGATCAGTCGCGACCAACGCAAAGTGACAAAGCCCGAAAGAAGAAAATGTCCGACGAAGAAATACTGGAGAAATTGCGAACGATCGTCAGTGTCGGTGATCCGAATAGAAAGTACACGAAAATGGAGAAAATCGGGCAGGGGTAAGACGGAAATGAAATTAGATTTTCTGAGCGACGATGTGTTTTATCACTTTTTATATCGTTTGAACTGAAACGAAACGATGTTGATATTTTAGGGCTTCCGGAACCGTGTACACAGCTATAGAAACGTCAACGGGAATGGAAGTTGCAATAAAGCAAATGAATCTTGAACACCAGCCCAAAAAAGAATTGATAATAAACGAGATTCTCGTTATGCGGGAAAACAAACATCCGAATGTCGTCAATTACCTCGATAGTTATCTCGTTGGACAAGAGTTATGGGTTGTGATGGAATATTTGCCTGGCGGTAGTTTGACGGATGTAGTGACCGAGACCTGTATGGACGAGGGTCAAATAGCGGCAGTTTGCAGAGAAGTTTTACAAGCACTCGAATTTCTGCATTGCAATCAAGTGATACACAGGGATATCAAGTCGGATAACATACTCTTGGGTTTAGATGGTGGCGTCAAATTAACCGATTTTGGTTTTTGCGCACAAATATCGCCCGAACAGAGTAAAAGAACGACAATGGTTGGTACGCCATATTGGATGGCACCTGAAGTCGTTACGAGAAAGCAATACGGTCCTAAAGTAAGTCAAACAATTTCTTGGTTCACTATTAATCATGATATTGTTGAGTATTAACACAGCGTAAAATCTATATAAATTGTAGGTTGATATTTGGTCTTTGGGCATCATGGCTATTGAGATGATAGAGGGAGAACCTCCATACCTGACCGAGAATCCATTGAGGGCATTGTATTTGATAGCAACGAATGGGAAGCCGGAAATAAAGGAGAAGGAAAAATTATCGGGAATTTTTCAAGACTTTTTAGACCAATGTCTGGAAGTTGAAGTTGAAAAACGTTCGGCAGCTTCTGAGCTATTGAAGGTAAGAAGAATATGAATAACTTTGTTTGTAAGCAATTCAATATTTTCAAAAAAGAAAATTTTTGGTTATAAATTCGTTGGCTATGGAAAAACTGTAATGAGGCACTGTATAGATTCTCGACTCGTAGAATTTAAAAAATTTTACAAGATAACTGCGTTACTCACCTAATTTTTCTTTACAGCATCCTTTCCTTAAATTGGCGAGGCCTCTTGCTTCACTAACGCCACTGATAATGGCAGCCAAAGAAGCTGCTAAAGGTCACTGAGTGCTGTGCGCGAGATGGAGAATGTACGAGTCGAGCATCATGCGAAACGGAGAACGGGCTTATTCGCAAGAAGAAAAGAAAAATAAATCACCCTCCCAAAACGGTAACGGCACAATAATTCAATAATATATAACGGTTAATGAATAAACAAAAATAAATATACATATGTGTAGGTAATAGTTAGGTAGAACTTGATCGATACCAGGTAGTATCGAGAATATGTTTTCAAAGTTCTCAAAGCACCCGATTCTAACATGTCGCGGGGGGAAGTAAAAAACGACGAAGAAAATGAGAAATTTAATCAGCAAAGGGAGGAGAATGATCTGGCAACAAAGAGCTTGTTCTTCGTGGGCGCGTTGGTCGCGGTTTGGATAAATCGTCGGTGATTCTTATAGTCCACCGTGCGAAATCCCACTTCCCAAGCTTCGGCGCGACCCCTTGGGTAAATACAAGCAAAATTGTCAGTTATTTTCTAAAACACGATGAACAAAAACTAGTATTACTGACTCGCGAGTTGATAATGAGTTAGCTGAAGATGAAAAAGAAAAATACACTACGTATAGCAAGAACCTTATTAGATAATACCATAAGCAGATACGAACTGATACATAGGAGACACCTATTCTAATATATTATCGTTTGAAGAGGAAATTGTAGCAAACATAAAAAAAAAGAAAAAGAAAAAGAAAAGTAAACAAACGAAATTGGTTCACATCGGACTTATATTTTTCGAGAGTAGTTGAAAACTAAGAGCAAAAGTTTATCGTTTATTTGGCCCGTTAGTCTAGTGTAACGAAACAAACAGCCTAACTAATTTATTTCGCAAAGAGGGGTTTTAAAATTTCACTGATCCTGGGACTGAACGGCTCGAAACAACTTAAACAAAAAAAACGTGACAAGGGTGTATCGTTTGTTTCTTGTACAATAATGATAATAATAATAATATTAATAATAATATTAATAATGAGTTCTTAAAAAATGATTTTGGCATGTAAATACCTGAGAAACAGGATGATCGGAATTTATTTCAATATTACCGTAGGATACTTGAAGCGAGTTCAATTAAATTGAATCTCATTTTCGAACATTCGATGAATTTAAGTACGCCGACGGATGTGTTATGAATGTGTTTTCTTTTTTTGTATTACAGAGATACATTCGATTGCTAATTCTTTGAGTCCGTGAACGTAAGAATCTAAATAACTAATCGTCCCCTTACCGTGTCGTGGCATAAAACGAAAATACACGATCGACGAAATTTTAAGACAATGCTGAGACGTAGAAACGTTTGTGTGACACTACAAAAGTGCCTGTACGTCTTGTCACGTTTAGAGAAAGACACGTGTAAAGAAAACAAAAGAAACATTCGCGGTAGATTCCTTATGATCTTGAACCACCGGTTAAACCAACACTTAACAACTTGATTTAGGACCATCAGAAATAATCGCATAAAGTGACCGTTTAATAATCATGCGATAGGGAGACAGAAAGAGAGAAAGCCAGAGAGAGAGAGACATACAGACAGACAGACAGAGAGCAAGGTTTCCAAGATGATCGTGTATCAAATGAATTCCGAATATATAAATGAAATAAGTCTTTTCTAATTACGCTATATTTTGGAAGTGCGAAAAAATAAAATCATTGGGGAAACCTTGATGTTTAGTTTAGGAATAAAAAGAAAAAGAAACAACAACAACAACAAATTTAAATATTCAGCTTTATGTCAGTTTTACATTTTCTTTTTTACGCAGAAAACTTTCCTCAAGCGTGAAATGAATGGAGAACAGTGTGAGAGTATCATATATAGTTATCTAACTAAAAAGGAATAATATACTTATATTGCACCGAAAGATAAAGCGACATTAATTATATATATATAAATATATATATATATATATTGTTTCGTAAACGAAAAACAACAACAAAAAACAACAACTATAACATTGTATTCGAGAATTCATCAGTTCGCAGGATGAATTAACAAACGCCTGATGAGTTTTTCCATTGACATCCACGATATATCTCAATATATTGTATCTTCGAAAACGTCTCGCTTGATTTTGGGTCAAATAGTCATTGTCGAAAAGTATATCGATTACCTTTGAAAATCTGGAACTACTTGACGTTTGATTCAACATTGTACAATTCACAGAATAACAGTATTTCTGCAAAAAAGGGATGAGAACAAACAAAACAAAATATATGAGCTCTTCTAACTGATCTGTTTCAGCGTCTGCTCCAAATTGATCCGACATTGTAAGTGGTATTAGAAGGCATAGCGAGAATATAATTATGCACGTTTAGTATTAGTAAGGATATAATTACGTGAATAGGTCTCGTCGAAGGTTGAGATACTAAACATTAATTATTAGGCAAAAGCGCGCGGTAAATGAGATTCTGCATTTTCACAAATATCTTCTAGATAAAGGCAAAAAGAAGAAAAAAAGGATAATAGAACGACTATTTTGCGTCATCGTATTGTTATCATAGTTATTGTAATACATTTCAGTTGCTAGCAGCTATTATTAAATCTTATTTCGACTAGGAAAGCCCGAGGACGACGAAGATGCAAAGTTTCGTCATATCATCGTCGAGTCAGTGTCGACCTCGATCGACTCTGATTTAGCGTTTCGATTGTTTCGTTTTTCGTTTTTTTTTAAATTTTATTTTGTATTTCTCTTTTGCATCCGAGGACCCTCGATGATCGTTCCAAGTGCATTTAAGTATCCGTGTAAGAAGCGTATTATTACCGTTTTAGAACTGTGAGATAGGTTCCTATTGAAATCAGGTTTAAGAGTCTATATTGCATGTTTTTTCGTCGCTGCTTTATGATGTTTCTGAAAATGCTTCGTGATCTCGTGAACGTAAAGAGCCTGGCCTAGCGACAAAAACTCAACTATTTTAATGAAGATTTATATATCTTCGTGAAGCAATGAAAGTTATTTTTATGATTTACAAGGAGAATTTTTTACATTCATTGACAATGACACAGATAAAGAAGCAAAGGAAAACATAAACCTAGAAAGAGGAACCTGATTTCTCAGGAAAAAGGTAACGATTTTCTAAGCGACAATGAATTTGAGATTATACTAGAAGCGTGGATGGCAGCAAAAAAAATTATCAATGAATTATTGTAAAGTCTACAGATTATGCCTAGAGGTTTGCGTATATTATATTATACTGTAACTCTTATCAGTTTCTTTTTTCTTCTTTCATTTTGAAACGTTACAATATAAGGAAACATTTTATAACAAAATTTATGTGACTATCCCTCGTTTTATATCCCACACCCTCATCGTCGTACCAAGTGCGTGAAACATTGCACGCTAAAACAGGTAAGTTTCTGTATTACATATATGTATATATATTTCCATTCTTTTTGTTTATTAGTATCATCATAAATTTATTTACATTATGGCATCGTCCGATGGTTGAAAAAATAAACGTACTCTAATATGGCTTACAAAATTTACTCGTTTTGTTTAATGATGTACATTATGCTATTATGCAATTGAATATATTAATATGCGTGACGTTAAAGACTTGAGAATTGCCCACATGGGCTCATTACAATATTTTTTGTTCCACAGTGAACTATTGAAAGATTCAGCTGTTATCGCGTAGCTCATGAATGTCTACGATCGGAATGGAATTAAGATACACACGTGATATTACATATCGTAAGTTATCTCTCGACATGGATGATAAATAACTTATACTCTCTTCTTTCTCCGGTTCACGAAGGACACAGCAGTATTCCCAATTATACATCCTCGCTTCTGGATTGCATCCATCATCCTTGATTTATGTGCTGAATTTGTTCTGTTCACCTGCCTCGTGGAAGCTTATCGATGCTGAATTAATGCAGAACCGCTTTCTCGTTGGTTTTGGACCATCGTTGAACACGTGCCCCAGGTGTGATCCGCAATTTGAACACGTCACCTCGGTCCGCACCATATCTGGGTTTGCGATCAGCAATAGTAGATTGCCACCGACTATATGTGTCGTGCGTAGCGACGCAGTTGTTTTTTTTTGTTTGTTTTTTCGTTTTTTTTTTTCGTTTTCATTGGCGTGTGTGAAGTGGTGCGGCGGAGCGGTAGGGAAAGACAGAGGAAAGACAGAACAATAGAGTGTGATTAAACAGAGACCAACACCGACCCAAACTTTTTGAATCTTTGCAACAACTACACGATTCGAACAAGAATCCGAAAAAAATATTCATTATGATAAACCATATGACAGACAATGATACAAAACAATTCTTCACGACAAAAGTCTACGACTAATGTTTTTCCTCGTGAGTTTCACCAAACTATGTATCGCGGTAAGAAATTATATTTTATTATTCTTTCGTGGCTTGTGCAGAGAGAACTCGTTTAAACAATATTTTGCAGTGGTTAAACGTTGCTCATTCGTGAAACTTGATACTTTGTAAGAATGTACGAATATGTAACACTCTGCATGTAATTTTGTTATCTGCCGTATTAGTTTGGTAAGACAGCGCAGGAATATATTATTGCTTTTTGTATTTTATATAAGTGATTTGGAAAACTTGTTCCACTACGTTTACAGCAACGACAGTAACAAAAGAGAGCAAGATGTAAGTCTATCACAATCACACTCTAAGCATTTGGCATGCAGGAAATTGGAAATTAGGGAGGTTTGTAATATCGTTTTGGAGAAATCTGTACTTAAATATGATACATGGATTCTTCGTTATGAAATTATCGTTCCGGATGTATTATCAGCTCAAGATATAAATAGATATTGATCTTTGAAACCATAGAGTCGAGAGGACATTTAGTATTATCGCTTATCTGCATTGAAAGTGCTCAGCTTGAAGTGATATAGATGATAATTCAATAAGGTCAATACACCGAACGAAGCTTAGTGAATGAAAGAATTCTCGAAGAATCTTGTTATAACGAGTAATTTTTTAACTCTAGTAAGTATCAATATCGTTGAGGTGTTCTGGAGATAGGTGTGACATGAATTAGCTTGAGCGAGGCGCAGTTAGGGTTTTTAATAGAGTACACAAAGATTGATGTCTAAACGGAGATAGATGTAACGAAAAATATCTAAAGAACATAAAATACTAGAAAATTGTTATAATGACAATATCCCTCACCATTGGTAGTATCTTTGGTCAGTTTAACACGTCCCTGTTCAAGAACCTCGTTAAATGCGGGCCAGCCACATCCGCTGTCGTACTTTGTTTCGGATGAGAACAATTCCTGGTCGCAGACGATACATGTGTAGGTACCTTTTTCGTAAAACTTGTTGTAACATCCTGTGAATGGCCTGTTGAAAGGAACACGAATTCTCAGATTACGTGGTATAAATTTACAGCCGGGGAAAGTGTGGCGAGGCTATGGAAATATGTACTTGAAAAATGTATTTTTAAACTCTCTTGGCCATGGCGCATGGTTCGTGGTAGGCTCATGCACTTGAAAAACTATTCTGGTCACTACAGTGTTACCAGAAATGAAAAATTTAGGACACTTATAAACATAACGTATAAAGTATATTTACTGGAATTTATATTTATTGATCAAATATCAAAGTTGAAGAGAAACATGACCTTGGATTTACTCGAAATCTATTTCTTTTACTTCTCTGTCACAATAATGCATTAGAATACTTCTGAATTTTTATATTTATTGAAGAAAAGGTTGAATCTCATGACCTCTATTTAACCTTAAGATATTAGTACAAACGTCTCTTCACAAATAATATTACATGCGATAAGTTTATACCAAGATATGGCAAAGATTGACAATAGAACTTGATTCCATGAAATTTGTATCGTTTAATATTTGATAATAAGGCAAAAATTTAAGAAAACCATTTTATACTCGATTCCCGTTCGCACTGCTACTAAAACTCGTTAAAGTAAATCTATTGAAAACCATTTGCTCATAAAAGGGGTTTTATAAAAGGAAAATTTCCAATATACGAAATATGCAAGTCTCAATTATTTTTTTTTGATTGTCCATTCTGCAAATATCAGACTTAATGTATTACCAAGTCGTTCAATTCCTTTATCATTAATAGAAATCGGCGACTTTGATGATAGATAATTACTACGTCAGAGGCCACGCGTGTCCGTGCCTATGATGAAATAGAATTGAAAATAACTCGGGGGCCAACTGTCGGGGTAAACGTCGCAAGGACGGGCACTACACAAGCGACGCAGTCTTAACCCTACTCTTCATATACGTCATGTATGAGAAAAAAATTGTAACGTTTGAAAATATAATATTGATAATGTGCTTACCTCTCTGTTCCTTTTTCCTGTGTCACGTGCCACTGCAGAGGAGTGAGCCGTTTCTTCAGTTCATCCTTTTTACTCTCGTTAGTCATGCTTCTGCTCGTACCTTAAAACAAGTAGCAAAAAAGATAACACCAACGATTAACTCGACGCGAAGAAGTAAAAAATACGTGTGAACTGTTCTGATGTCTCATCCTCGAGTTTTCCGTTCATAGCTCTATAGGTATATATATATATATATCGTTCCAGTTTTAGAATTCGATTGATAGACGAACGACGAAATTTGCCAGCATGAAGGAATTATTCGTCTGTGATATGCAACTGTATTATTTATGTTTAATGCGTCGATACTCTTTAAAAATAGAAACAAGATGCAGTACCGAGCACGCACTAAAAAATGGTATTGCCAATGAATTTATCATACCACTCGAGAGAAACACCGGCTGGAAATAATCTAAACTCTCGTATAAGACTACCGACTGTTTACATATGTGCGCTTCTTGACAAGCAGACTGACGTACGCTAGTAACAGCTCTCAGATGCCAACAAAGAATGAAAACTGTAATACCTACAGCGTAAGGAAACGTCGAAGCTTGCAAATGTGCAATTGTGTATAGTCGACTAAAGGGCGCAGTTGCGGAGTTCAGTCATGCTATGGTTACAGCGTACGCTATGTCATGGTATCATGGTGCGACGTCGTATATCACGATATAATATGGTAGAAAACAGAAGTCTCGATGATTAAACGAGTGATGAGTATTTATGGATATGTTTACACAAATATCATTGAAAACAGACGTTTACAACGGATGAAGATCACTCTTATTCTACTATCAGCCTTGTTAGTTACAAGTTACCCTAGCATCATGCATAATTTACGACGGGACAATGGACCGGAACGATTCAACTGGGACTTTATGAAAATGTCTAAATAATGCCGGTAGTACGAACCAACGCGTATCGCCGGTCGCAATAAAGTATGTTGTACGGTACG